>JAJAGP010002666.1:0-103462 GCA_025084515.1 Ancistrus triradiatus | reverse complement strand
AAAGACTGGCATGGATTTACATATTTCAGTCCTAGCTTGTTCTGATTTGGGTATTTTTTGCATTGTCATGTTGAATAATGCACGGACGTCCCTAGAAAAGATGTCGTCTCAGTGTACTCTCTATATAATTTCTAAAGGATGGTGTCTTGACCCAACAGGTTTCATATGATAAGAGTGACCCACATAAAACCGATATATAACCTGGTAGATCTTCGGAACGCCATGGAAGTGTTACGTCATTAACATCATGCTTCAGCACTATTTGTACTATATCATCAGGCTTGCAAAACTTGGATGTTTTGTAAAAGCAGTTTGCGCTAGGTTGATCATTAACGTATTGATCTGATGAACAGTTGGAATGAGTATTAGTTTTAGATCAGTTTAAACATTTCTGGTAATAAAACAGTTTAAATACATATCCTGTATCTCATAAAACGGCATGCTTAATACAGCCAACATTTCACATAAATAGAATGTTTTATAACAGGTACGATTGTGATATTAAGTCTCTCTCCAGCTGACACTGATAACAGGATAAAACCAAGAATTCATTCCGAATTTGGGCTATATATTGCCATAAAAGTTTTTAAATAATAAATCACAAATTGTTCTGATAAACCATGTGATCACGAACAGTAACTGTCAGTCTGAAACCACTGGTAAACACAGCATGACCTATGTTCTGTGTCCTTGCTAAGAAAATGATTGACTGACTATTTGCCTTATTGACATGGCCTAAGAGACAAAAGGCTTCAGCAAAATTACTGTCAGATCTGCCTGTTAGTGCTGCAACATGGATGAGCGAAAAGCTCCTTTATGGTTTTACCTTTTCCTTTGTGCAGGTGAGCTGCTGGATTCTAGTGTTTTTATTTTGTATTATATAGTGAATTGTACATTAATATTTTAAAAGAGCTGATATTAGTTTCTATATAAGAATACAGTACAGAGAGTATAACTTGCATGTCATGTAATTGATTCATTTATTTAGTTAGTTACAGGACAAATGTTTGTCGCATACTAGTAATATCAGCAACTTGTCTCATTAACAGGTGTCCTTAGAGTTCAGACCAGCAAAGGTAAAATTAATTGACACACACATATTGTTACACAGTATGCTAGATATTAAAGGAAAATTGTATTAATTGTAAGTCTTTAAATGTATGTATACTGGTTAATATGTTGTGTATCTAACAAACTAGCTGCTCAGTGTATAAGCCTATAATGCCTCCATGCCAGCTAGAGTTAAAAGCCTAAATTTTGCAATTTTCAGAGATATTCTCAACTGCCAAATTTGCCATTTAGCCCGTTTTAGTTTTTAGCTCTTTTAGATTATTCTAAAATATAGTAAGTAAATAATAATAGTATTCTGTAACAAATATTAATATCTCCATGCTGCTTAACTTTTGGATTAAATTGAGATGATAACAATAAGGCAATATTCCTATATAAATGTGAATATTATGTGCTGAATCTTGCATTGTAACAATGCAATGTAAACACTAGTATCTATATATTCATTTATTGATCCATATTTCTCTACTGACCTCATTTTACTTTAGCACAACAGGATACAAAGGCTTGGCTTAATCTCTTTGACTTATTGTTTTATAGCATATAGTAGTATTGTTTTCAGTTCTGGTGTTTGTTAATGTAAATCACTGTGAATTCTCACCAGACAGCTGTGAAACGTCCAGAACTAAAGCCCCCGAAAAGTGGGCGGTCCCCCTTGAGCTCTTTCTTCATAGTTACAGCAATGTCTCTCATTATTCAGTTTCAGTTGGGTAGTGTAGTACATTCAACAGCCCAATGTCTGCGGTCTCCACAAAAGCAAAAAGCAATAACAACAACAAAAAAACAATGTCTATTGGTATGGAGTTTGTCCCTCATTGTTGCTACAAAAGCCTTCACACTTTTGAGTATATTTGCACTAGATTTTGGAACATAAATGTGAGACACATCTTGGACCATCAGCAGTCAGCAAAATTCTCAATCAAGACATTTCTATATGGGTGGTCTGACCTGTTATTGACATCCAGTTTTATTCACAGAATCACTCCTAAAGTTTAATCTCCTGAATGAAACTCTGCCAAGACAGGGTTTACGTTTCCTAAGGAGCCAAGCACAACACGATCTAGAGTTTCCATGCATGTGTGCTTAATTAGAAGGGCTGTCCACATACTTTTGGCTAGGGATCTAATAGATGATGTAAATCAAGGTGAGTCAGTCCTGTCAGGATTGAACATAGTCGCTAAAAAGCAAATTTTCAATGTAGAAAATGAAGGGGGAAAATCCTACTCCTGGAACTCCATTTTAAGATTTAAGAGTCCCTTTTTAATATTATGGTACCAGTGAAATGTACTGTGAGTTCCTTTAAAATAAATCCACATCGTTCAGTATACAGTAATGTCCTAGAATAAATTCAAGTTAAACTATATCATTATGAAGAACACAGCCATGACTCAGTACCTGGTCATGATTCATCACTTACTGTAAGCTATGATCACCTAGTTGAGAATCACAGCTCTTGTATTGTTAACGTCATATCTTTGTTCACAGATCTGGATGACTATATCAAAACTGATGGTGCTTTTTTACTGTCCGTGGCAAAATCTCTGTACTCAGTAAAATCAGCAGAGGATTGTGCAGAAAGGTGCAATGGCGAGACATTGTTTACATGCAGGTAAACACACTGAACCTCACTGAACTCTGGAGCAGGCATGACTTCTGGGATTTGGTAGAGCGACTGGTGGGATCTTTTGACATACATAATCTGAGCAGACCTATCATTATAACCACTGGGAGGCGAAGTGAATAACAGTGAGAGTGAGATGTTCTGGGCAGTGTTCTGCTGGGAAACCTTGGCATTCATGTTAATGCTAGTTTGACCACCCTCCTAAGTATTGCTGCAGACCAAGTGCAGCCCTTCATGGGAGTGGCATTCCCTAATGGAAGTGGCCTCTTTCAGCAGGGCAGTGTGTCCTGCCACACTGCGAAAATGGTTCAAGGCATTGACTCTACCTCGGACTTCCCCAGATCTTAGTATGATTAGGCATCTATGGGATGTGCAGGACAAACAAGTCTGACTCATGGAGGCCCCATTTTCCGATTTACATACGTAAAGGATCTGCTGCAAACATCTTGGTGCCAAAAACCACAGAAAAGCCTTCAGAGGCCTTGTGGAGATTATGCCACTACCCAACCCTGCAATGGAATGGTGTCCCATTCATGGGTTTTGGCCATTGTAGAGCACAGCAAGTAGTGAACTGTGTATCACGGTCCTCAGTAGGTCATAGTTCCGAACTCACTTTTATGTACAGTAAAAGCAGGTAGGTATTTAGTACATAATGATTTTTTATACATGTTTGTACCCCACTTTTCCCTGGTCAGGATCAGGGGCTCCGACACCTATCTCTAGAGAACACAGTGAGAAAGCTGGGTAGCTTGGTGGATTATTGCCTGACCAGCCTCCCTTCCTTCAGACACCACTGGGCACCACTGGGATTCAAACCCAGGTCCTGCTGGTGGTATTAGACCACTATGCCACCTGAGCTTAAAGTCTTGAAATGTTAATCAAATGAGATCCTGGGCAAAACATAATTTTTTAAACATTTATTTTGATGTTTGACAAAATCTTTGCCAGCTCATTTTTAATGGTATTCTTACAAACCTTCTGAATGGGCTGAGCCAAATATGGTTACTACTAGGACAAGGTGGATTTGTTGGCTTAGAAAGGGTCATATAGTTCAGTGACATATTGCTACCACACAAATAAAAAAAAATCCTTCAGTATGTCATTATTATGAGAAGGTTTGTTATAAAAATGACATAATTATGTAGTTTTTTTAATAGAAAGTATCTAGTTATAACAAGAAAAGTATGTCTATTTCAATTTTATTCTTAAATAACAGCAAAATCTTAGTTTCACTGAGGACCCTAGATGGTATTGTCATTAATAATTGCGAAGGATTCTTTGAGTTTGCAACCCTGCTCCAGGGTTGCCAGATTCGCTCCCATAAACCCACCAGAACTGATGACGTGACAAAGTGAACAAGAGACAAGAAGTTTTCCATACATTAATTGAGATGGCAAGTCAAAAGGTCTCATTTTCTTTTATTCATTTATTCATGCCTTGTTTTTTATTGGCCATTTGGTTTTGTTCAACGTCTTTAGAGTTAAAAGGAAAATGTAATATTACAAGTTACAGTATTTTTAAAATGATTACATATGAACTGCAATTAATATGTAGACTGCCATTGAACTTGGTTGTTGTTTTGTTTCGTGAGATCTGGCAACACTGGTGCTGTTCAAGATGCTCAGTTAGGAATAACTCGGTGTCTATGACATAATTATGTCATTTTTATGACTTTTTTTTGTAATAATGGCATGCTGAAGGATTTATTTATTATTCCGTGTGGCAGCAATACGGCACTGCAATATAGAAATGTACCAAATGTAAAAAAACTAAGCTCTAACTGACAGGAGTGTAATTTGCACAGGTCCTTTTTATACAACGAAAAGGATCAGGAATGTACGACGCTACAAGCCAATTCCAAGACGACCCCAGTGCTTCGTCGAATGAGCACCACTCTGTTTGAGAAGCGAGGTACAGGACCTGGTTGATTTGATTTGTGGTTCTTTAGCATGAACCGCTGCTTTGAGGATTTAATATGTTTCAGTTCGAATGCTGTAACCAGATGCTTTAGACTAGTTTAACCCTAATCCTTAACCAATTAATATGTAATCTAGCCTGTCTGAGCAGCATGCAGTTTATATCAGTAAACAAACTCATTGATTATCTAACCATGTCATTGCGTAAATGTACCAGAAATCCACCATGGGTAGGTCAGCAACAGACCTTACTCAGGTTTTGTTATGAAAAGAATGACTTCAATAGAACTGAACATTAACATTATATAGCATTCTATAGCACAATGGCTTCAGGTCTTGATGGACGCTCAATAATCCAGGTGAGAAAATCCCAGAAGTTGAAACAGTTCACCTGGACATAAGCTTTTGTGGGAGAAATGTTTAATCACTCCTGGGTTATGGGTACAAACGTCAAATCTGTCACTTTCTTAAACTATGGCAAGCATGTTTTTTAAACCAGTCCAAATCTCAGTTTCCTTTTACTCTACAGCTCTGAAAAAAAAGAAAAAGAAAAAAAGAAACCACTGCAAAATTCAGTTTTTGATCAGTTTCTCTAGTTTTACTATTTGTAGGCACTGTTTCAGTGAAATGGAGCATTTTTGTTTGACAATTCGCTATCAATGACAACTGATCAAATTAGCAAAGAACATGGTGTTTTCAGACCTTGATTAATAATAGAAAGAAAGCAAGTTTATATTCATTTTAACAAAACAATACTCGTGTTTTAACTTTGGAAAGTTCAAAAATCTATATTTCAATCACAGCTTTCATGTATCTTGGACTTTTTCTCAATAAATAAGATCTGGTTCAAGTGATCACCTAATTAAGGTACCTCATCTGATACTGGAATGGAATTGCTGCTTAAGAAGATTAAGAAAATAAATTTTTTCCAGAGCTGTTTATGCTAACTACAAAGATACAGTACATGGCCAGTGCTGTCATGATGTGACGTCAATAAAAAGTATTAAATTAATGTAATATTAATACTGACTGATTTCATGAGTCAATCAATATATCATTGATTAATGCTTTATCAACATAAATGGTTTCACGTGTGCACAAAAATTCCTTCCATACAGAGTTTTTACGTGAGTGTGTGAGTGGAATTGGTACCGACTACAGAGGGACAGTCTCCAAAACAAAATCAGGACGGACGTGCCAACGATGGGAGAGTTCATTCCCTCACAAGCCAAAGTAGGTGTTGCATCGGCCACATTTCACAAAATAAGTAAAAACGAATGAGCCGAGCAGAGGTACGAGTGTAGCCTTACATGTACTATATCATTCCTGCAGTATCACACCAAAGACGCACCCGAAAGCCGACCTGGAAAGCAATTTCTGTCGAAACCCAGATGGGGACAGTAATGGCCCCTGGTGCTACACCACGGACCCTGATAAAAGATGGGAGACATGTGACATCCAAAACTGCACTGGTACAGAAACTGAGCCATCCCTCCAGTCTACCAGAGAACATGTTTCAGCTGTTGTTTCTGAAATGTGCTTATCTCCATCTCCAGAGGAATGCATGTACTGCAGTGGAGAAGATTACAGAGGGAAGGTCTCCACCACTGAGGGCGGATATACCTGCCAACGCTGGGACTCTCAGTCACCTCACAACCACGGATACACTCCCTCAGCGTAAGCATTCACGTGTCTAATCTGTCGGCTCCTGGTATGTGACCATCTCAGTATTAAGTTACCTAAATATAGGGGTGGCACAGAACACCGTCGCCTCACAGCAAGAAGCTCCTGGGTTTAATCACAGGGTGGAGTGACCTGGGTCCTTTCGGAGTGGAGTTTGCATGTCCTCCCTGTGTCCATGTGGGTTTACTCTGGGTATTCTGGTTTCCGCCCACAGCCCACAGTCCAAAGACATGCATTAGGTTCATTGATTATATTGATATACAAAATAAACAAACACACTTAAATAAATTGAATAAAGAAGAAGAATTCTGAATATCTCAACGTCAAACACGAATCTATTTCACTAAGAACTGCACTGCCAGGTTAGAATATAACATGCCTGTCTCTAGAGTTTGGGCTGAGGGGGGTGAGGGGTGTTCGTGTGGAGACATGCTGTGGGTCATTGGCGTAATAACGGGACACTAGCCTTACATGTACTATACAATACTAAACAATCACAGCTTTTTTTTGTTTTTTTTTGTTTTTATTGGACTTTGGGATGCAAAAATGATGATGATGATGATAGTTATAATTATTATTATTAAAATTGTCTCCACAGAAACTGAAGAATTATATAATAATAAAGGAATTGGAAAGGCATTGACACATTTTATATCATAACTTTTTGTCTGTCGTGTACAATGAATTGCTTAAAAGAAAATAAAAATGGAAAAATTCAATTCTTCAAACCTTTCTTTAAACACATTCTCATTCTTCCATGGTACATCAGTGTTGCTTGGCCTGCTTTTGCATAATGGAATGCAAGTAGTTCTAAGATGTCATACTCAAAAAACACTTGACTTTTCAGATTTTGAATTTCGGGTCAGCAATTCATTAGAGAATCTCTTATTTTGAATTTGATTAGCATATTTTCTGCATAAATATGACCTAAAACATGATAAGATTTTCACACAGGTCCTATAAGTAGATAAAGAGAACCCAGTTAAACAAATGAGATAAAAATATTATACTTGGTCATTTATTTATTGAGGAAAATGATCCAATATTACATATTAGTGAGAGGCAAAAGTATGTGAACCTCTAGGATTAGCAGTTAATTTGAAGGTGAAATTAGAGTCAGGTGTTTTCAAATCAATGGGATGGCCAAATTAGGTTTAGTGGGCACCCTGTTTTATTTAAAGAACAGGGATCTATCAAGTCCTTGCTCTTTCACAACACACGTTTGTGGAAGGTCTCAGCCACGAACAAAGAAGATTTTTGGAGGACTCATAAAAAAAAAAAAGAAAGAGTTTTGTTGATGCCATCAGGCTGGAAAAGTTACAAAACCTCCATCTAAAGAGTTTGGACTCCACCAAATCCACAGTCGACAGATTGTGTACACATGGGAGGAAATTCAAGGCCTTGTTCCCCCTTCCCCTCCCCAGGAGTGGTTCGACCAACAAAGATCGCTTCCAAGAGCAAGGCAATGTATAGTTGGTGAGGGTCACAAAGGAACCCAGGGGTAAAATCTAAGGCAACTGAAGGCCTCTCGTCACATTGGCTAATGTTAATGTTCAGAAGAACACTGAACAGCATGGTGTGCATGCCAGGTTGCTATAGATCACGTGGACGAGCCAGAAGGCATTGGAAAGAATGTTTGTGGACGGACGAGAAACCAAAAATAGAACTTTTTTGCTTAAAGAAAGCGTTATGTTTGGAGAAAGGAAAACACTGCATTCCAGCATAAGAACCTTATCCCATCTGTGAAACATGGTGGTGGTAGTATCATGGTTTGGGCCTGTTTTGCTGCATCTGGGCCAGGACGGCTTGCCATCATTGATGGAACAATGAATTCTGAATGATATCAGAGAATTCTAAAGGAAAATGTCAGGACATCTGTCCATGAACTGAATTTCAAGAGAAGGTGGGTCATGCAGCAAGACAACGACCCTAAGCACACAAGCCGTTCTACCAAAGAATTGTTACAGAAGAATAAAGTTCATGTTTTGGAATGGCCAAGTCAAAGTCCTGACCTTAATCCAATTTTCCTCAATAAATACATGATCATGTACAATATTTCTGTCTCATTTGTGTAACTGGGATCTCTATCTACTTTTAGGACTTCTGAATGTCTTAGGTCAGATTTATGCAGAAATGTAGAACATTCAAAAAGGTTCACAAACTTTCAAGCACTACTGTATTTATCTGCTCTAAATGTTTGTCTTACTGTGTATACGTGCAGGCTTCCAGAGAAGTACCTGCAGGAGAACTTCTGCAGGAACCCAGATGGAGAACCCAGACCCTGGTGTTTCACCACAAATGCAAACAAACGCTGGGACTTCTGCCCCATTCCTCGCTGCAGTGAGCTTCCTTCCTCTTCCACTACTTTAACACCCATATGAGAATAGCTGCCAGAAAGGGAACACAGAAACATTTTTAAATCAGCTATTGTAACCCATACTTACCGGCCAAAAAATAAGTCACCTGTGACTGACACATAGCCTGCCTAATGGCATGGAATACCTCCACGAATTCTGACGAGAAATTTCCAGTAGACTGGGATTTTTGCCGCTGCTGATAGACCCGTATGACCATACAATTTGATACACCTGCAGATTCAGCTACTTCCTTCACACTATGGCCTTTGTCACACCCAAATGCAATCACTCCTTTTTGCCAATCAGTAACCATCTGCTTTGTGACCCATTTTCCACACATCGAATGAGACATTCACTGCACTGTACCACCTCTTCTCAATCTATGAATCCCATCGCATGACCCACAGGTATTTATAGACCAATCATCGCCTTAAACACGCAAGGTGACTTATTTTTTCCAGGGAGTATATTATATTCAGAGGATGGTAATACTTAAGTAATGGGTCATGAGCTCTATTCTAGGTTCACTTCAAAGGATTTGAAGTGAAAACAAGTCAAATCAAATGAAAAACCCCATTTCTTTCCTCCCAGCATCTGCACCACCAACCATTGCACCACAGATGACCTGTGTTACTGGAGATGGAAGCTCATACCGAGGCACCATTGCAGTGACAGTATCAGGAAAAGCCTGCCAACCCTGGTCATCACAGACACCGCATAAGCATAACAGAACGCCAGAGAATTATCCTTGCAAGTAAGGCATTTGGAAAACAAACAAGCTGTCATGTCATCTGCGGTGTTTTATTGCTTAAATCATTCATGAGTAGGTGTTAAATATTGTGCACTATTATGAATAACTGAATAAACGGCTGAATAAATGCACGTCAAGTTTTGAAAAAGAACACACGTATATTAACACCATCCTTCACACCGAGTCCGAAACTGACAAACTGAGACGCTGTGTAATATGTTTAACATTTTAACCATTTCTGTGTTGCTCAGATGCATCAGGCTGACCAATCAGAGCTTGGTTGTCAGGCAGAGCAGCTCATTCTGCTAGCAGCAGAGCACAAGAGCTTATAGAACTAGTATCACGCTACCTATAAAAACATGGATATTAAAGAAAAGATCTGGTCGAATATAACTGAAAGGCTGGAGAATGATGGTGAAAAAAACCTGTGCATCTTAGGGCTGTGATTCAGCCAGCCTGATTGTTCTTAAGGTTTCATGGGTTTATCTCTTGTACGATGGTGGTACTATGTCTTTAGAGATTAAATTTCATTTTTCTACAATGTTGGTGTGTATGACTAATGTAGCTGATAAGAGAACCATTTTTGAAATATCCAGAATCTTTGCCTGGGCTTGTTTTTCCTACTTTCCTGCTGACACTTCATTTACTAAGCCAAACCCCAAGGGTTTTCCACTTCTCCTGCATTAATGACTTTCCTCTCACTCAAATTCTTTGAAATAATATTTCAATTCTTCATCCATAGTCTGATTAAGCTTAGCAAACAAAAACAGTTTTATATAAACTTGTTCTAACCAAAATATAGTAAACTAATCTGTGTACTGGATGTTCCTTCTGATCGAATGGAACAGTAAATGGCTTAAACTGTGTTCTTTAATAAGAAAAATGTGCAACTGTTGGCAATTTGCCATTGTATAAGTGTAATAAAATCTTAAGGGATATGTAGGTACTGGGAAACAAACTTCTGGGTGTTTATTTAACATCCCGTGTTCTATTCCTATATACAGTACTCTGCAAAAGTCTTAGACCTCATAGATTAGATATACCTTTAACTAGTTCTCAGTCTCTTTATTAGAATACTACCAGATAATACAGAAAATTTGTATAAAGTTCTAAAGAACAGCAAAACAGCTTCTACAAGCTGCATTGGCGATTTTCTAGTGGGACCTTCCCTTACACGTATAGCAGCATCTGGCAGCATCCACCATCGAAGAGGCTTGATCAGAAACTGTCTTTTTTGGACGGGCAGCAGCCAAATAACCACATTTTCAGAAGGGGGAAAGCTAAGATATGCCAAAGCTCACAAAGTTTGGAATGAATATCAGTGGAAAAGAGTATTATGGAGTGACAAATCCAAGTTGAAAGCCATTATACCATTGATAAAACAACAAATCTAACAGTGACCTAAGATTTTGCACAGTACTGTACTTGAGAGCCGAAATGTGTGCCATTTTTAAAAAAAGACTTTCTGCTGTTTCTATTCAGAGGCCTTGACATGAACTACTGCAGAAACCCTGACAACGAGAGGGGTCCCTGGTGTTACACATCAGACTCAGACACCAGGTGGGAGTACTGCAGTGTGCCAACTTGCGGTGACGAGCCACGGCCAGGTTAGACTAATACAGACATTAGAACATTAAAAGTAACACTACAGTTTATAACATAAACAATGGAGCGTTCTAAATGCTTGGAAATGGTCTGGGCAGAGACAGGGGTGTGTAGTGAAGGTGCCACCAGTGTCTGGATGGTGGACAACAAAACTGTGGGAGTTGCTCATGCTTGTCGGCGGCTCAAACAATTATCTCTACTGGTGGTCTATCTGGGTGGCCCAGAACCTTTTGGCCCCATGTCCATGCTTTTATGGAACCACCACTCCCAACACCTCCTAACATCTTGGTCAGAACGGCCTAGATGGTGCGGATTTGTTAAAATGCCCATAAACGCACCCCCCTTTCAAAGTCTTTCAACTGGGCAAAATGTCCTCAAGTGCATCATAGAGGCATGTCTAGCAGTACCTCTCACCAAGAGGTACATTACCCAAAAGTAGCCTCTGCTAGCTTTTAAAGGGCAGTGGGGGAAGCACTTTTCGCCCTCTTGTGGCAAGACCCAGGGTCTAATCAGTACACAAGTGTAGAGACTTGCATATCTGCCTGCAACAGAACTGCATGCCAAGATTAGCAGCAAGATAAAGAGGTATATCCAGAGAATGGTCTACTCATACAACACACAGTGGATAAGGCACTGGACTATTGACCAGAAGGCTGATAGTTCAAGTCCCAGCTCTGCCACAGCTTCAAGCATTAGGCCTTTGAGCAAGACCCTTAAACCTCAGTGTTTTGTAAGACTGTTTGCTCGGGATAAGAGTGAATGTAGAAGAGAAGAATGTAAGAAATTACAGAAGAAATGTAATTGAAGAATGATACTCTACTCACTTCTGATCATGCTCTACTTCAGAGGTGATTTAACCATCACAATGCAATTGTGTTCTTAGATGACCCAGTTATTGCTCCGATCGAGGACTGTTATGAAGGAAATGGTAGCTCATATCGTGGAGTCACATCTGAGACCATCAGTGGGAAGAAATGCCAGTTCTGGAGCTCGATGGAACCTCATAAGCACACAAAGACACCTCAAGCGTACCCCAACGCGTAAGGCAACTAGCAACACAAGCAAAAAACAAGTCTTATTCCAGATTATATGCTTACTTCTGATCATTCCAAAAAGATTGATACTGTTCAAAATGAGCTGTATAGGAATTATTATTCTTATTATTAATGGTGTAAATGACAAAGACACTGCTGAAATCAGGTTGTTACTGAGTTTGTTTCTGCTTCTAATCTAAAAATTAGAGATGTTCAAAGAGTAAAGGGTCCAATAAGTAAATAAAGAGGCTAAATTAGCCACCGATATGCAGTGGTGGATCATGCACTTGACTTAAAGTAGAGATACCAAAGGTAAAACATCACTCCAGTAAGAGTAGAAGTCCTGCCTTTAGACCTCTACTTGAGTAACAGTACAAAAGTATTTGCCTTCAAATGTACTTAAGTATCGAAAGACTTTTGCTTATCAACTCATTTAAGGTGAAGAGACTCTATTGGCACTCAGTACATTAATCTTTTAACAGAATGTCAATAGTTAGACCAACAGGGCAAAACAAGTTCAAAACAAAGTGCGTGCTATATCCTCACTGACGTGCTTGCTTCTCACTTCTTCGTTTTTATACGTTACATTTTAATGCACACACAAACCAAAAGGAACAACAGATTTCACATAATGTAGTGGAGTAAAAAGTACGATATTTGACTTTGAAATGTACTGAAGTTAGAGTAAAAAGTCACCCAAAATGAAAATACTACAAAAATACTTAAGTATAGTAACGAATTACATTTACTTCATTACTGTCCACCAGAGTGTATTATGTTCTTTATTTTAATTAGGTTTGTTAAATGTGTGACTGAATGATGTTTGTTCGGTTGCACAATCGTTTGTTTGCTATAACAGGGAAATATAAAAATGCTCCAAGTTGACTGGGGTGCCCCCACTAGGTTGAAACAGCTTATACTGTAAGAGACTGGGCTTGTTGCGGACACTGTTAGCATAACAACTTGGACATGTTTTACACATTTAATAACCAGGGCCTTAGCATGCTTAAATCGTTTCAATACTGGTTTACATTACAGTCTTTATTTTATAACGTTTGCAGAGATCTGAGGCGAAACATGTGCAGGAACCCTGATGGCGATACTGCACCGTGGTGCTACACCGCCGACCCCTCTGTGCGCTGGGAGTACTGCAAGATCGAGCGCTGTGGCTCTGCAGCCAAACCTGTGGTACCTAGTGCAGAGGTGACTAGCCCACCTGCTGAAGTCAAAGGTAGGCAGTCATGAAACTAGTCCATTTAGAGCGTCCAGTTGACTTAAACGTGGGAGGACGATCCACCACCCAACTAAAACCTGATCTGTGATGGTCCTGACCATTAGAGAACAGAGTAAAGTGGACTAACAAAGTATGTAGAGACACAGATGGACTACAGTCTGTCATTGTAGAACTACAAAGTGCTTCTACACGATGAGTGGTAAAACAAGGAGGTGTACCTAATAAATCAGTGAGTGTATATGATAAAAGATAACAAGGGTATATTTAACTGAACTCTTTATAATGTTTAATGGTAATTTACAGTTTGTCATCATTATGACAGGAGGGTTGTGGATTTTTACAGGATTTTTCTCTATTTTTTAAAATTAGCATTAATATTACTTTAACACTATCGCTATTGTTAAACGCACACATTGGAGCTTCCACACCTCACTCAGATATAAGCAATGTTAACAGAACGTGAAGGTCAACTATTCCAATTGTGCTCTACTAACCCTAGATTGCAAGGTTGGAAATGGAGTGGACTACCGGGGTTCGATATCAAAGACCACCTCAGGACTGACCTGTCAAGCATGGCGTTCTTTAACTCCCCACCATTCTGGCTTCACCCCCGAGTCACACCCTAACAAGGGTTTGGAGTCTAATGTAAGTCAGAGCATTTTACATAAGTGACTGTGTCCTGACTTAAATACACACATTTCAGTCTTTCTAATGTAAAAATGTCCATTTGTATTTACTAGCAATGCCGGAATCCTGATAATGACGTAAACGGACCTTGGTGTTATACTACAAATCCTTCTAAGAAATGGGATTATTGCCCGATTCCAGACTGTAGTAAGGACTGCCTTTTATTAACTGGTTTAACAGACTTTGTCTCAGGCTCTCATGTTAAAGAAATGGCTGTGATAGGGCAGTAGGACTTCAACAGCGACAAATATGACTTTTCTGAGCATCACAGGTATGGTCAGGTGTCGGTGCTTTTATAACTAACTGTAATGAGTTTGGATAGAAAGCGTTTTGATTGTGGAAGGCTATTTCCTATGGCAAAAGCCTACCTACTATGAATGATAGCACATTATTGTGGCACAGGGGATTTTCTGACCTGTCTTCTACAGATTGGGCGAGGTGTCACCTCTAACATGGTTCATCATGTGTACAACCACATGAGAAATGTTCTACTGTCCACTACCTCACACAGTATTCTTACAGCTTAGTCACTTAGCAGACGCCCTTATCCAGAGCAATTTACAACTGATACAATCTTATAATCCAAGCAACTGTGGGTTAATAGCCTTACGCAAGGATCCAACAGTGGCTGCTTGGCAGAGGTGAGATATGAACCCCGGACCTTCTGGTCCATAGTCCACTGCCAGTTTCTTGCAGTGATAAATGCGATAATCTAAAATAAGCAATCATTACCTACCATAATTAACCACTGAATGAATCATATGTTTAAATCGCTCAATGCTAGGAGCCAAGTGGAGGTTGTAGGTAGAGGTAAGAAGACATTCAATCATCACCACATAAACCTAAATGTGACTCTGTCTGATGGAGGGAAGGCCGTGTGAGGGATCATCCCAATGCTGCTGCAACAGCTGCTTTTATTGACTGGATACAGAGGGTGTAGAGTGTTCTCCCTGCAAGTTTATTCTCTCTGTAGAAGCCTGTGTGCAGGTGAAAAAAAAGTGGTTGGTGGCCACGAGTTGCAAAAAGGCTCTCACTGACCTACAACCCTCATTGATCACTGTGGTTTTCATGCATGTGGCAAGGAATGTCAAGTGGTGTAAAAAGACCCTACATCAAATTGTCTGTTTTATTGTTTGTTAAAAAAAAGGTTTACTCCTAAAATCTTTTTCACAATCTCCTACACTTAACATCTTCACAGGTACTGATACAAGCAGTATTGTGTGTGGAGAACCCTCTGTAAAACCAAGGCGCTGCTTTGGCCGCATCGTTGGAGGATGCATCTCTAAACCTCACTCTTGGCCTTGGCAGATCAGTCTTAGAACAAGGTCGGGATTTGTTGAAGCATTGTAGTGTTTTATATGTGACAAGTAACAGCACTGTACTTTCATTAACCTCCATCTTGACTACAATTGTGTCACAGCTCTGGCTTTCATTTCTGTGGAGGAACTTTAATCAATGCCCAGTGGGTCCTCACAGCAGCACACTGCCTCGAGAGGTGAGTAACAACTGGGAGTTGAAATTGCTGTCATGTGAACATAATGGATGCCATGTTAGTGACGGTTTTCCCACCCTTCTGCAGATCTCGCAGACCATCTGCCTACAAAGTGTATCTGGGAACCCATACCGAGAGAGCAGCCGAGTCATCCAGACTGATCAGAGACCTGGAGAAGCTCGTACTGGAGCCATTTGGAAAAGATATTGCACTTCTCAAGTTAGATAGGTGGGAACGCTTTCTAGTTTCTTGCTCTTAGTTGTCAATCTAATAACAAGGTGTGTTTCCCTTTTTATCCCTGCATTTTCCTGGCCATAGTTGTGGAAGCTTCGGTGCTCTGGACAGGATCCAGCCCACTGCAAGGCTGGGTGGTAGTCGCTGTATCGAGGGGCGATTCCCCCTCACCTCTTTTAGACACAGCCAGTCATGTCTGAGACACTTGAACCATACAGTGTTGGGCTAGCGTATTAGACTACTAGGTCACCTGAGCTGTTAGATTAATATTCATTTTCTTATACCTTCTTAATCCCAAATCAGGGTCATTTACTGCCAGGGCTGTTTGACACCCTTGGAAAGGCTGCTAATCCATGTCTGGGCACATGCACATACATTTTTAGGGACACTTCAGAGACCCCAACTGATGTAACACATCTTTGGATATGGGACCAAGCAACGGAGTACCCTGAGAAAACCCCAAAGCCAACCACAGCAGCAAAATCAAACACAGAGTGTGACTGGTCCCTGGAACTGTGATGCTGCTACCACTGAGCCTTTGAAAAACCCTCAGATTAGCATATTCAATGTACTTCTCCCAAGGCCTTTTGTAAAGCTTTTGTAAAGATAGAAAACGGCTTTGTTCATATAATGAGAGGTTGTTGTTCCACCCCCGTCTTTCACACTGTCACAAGTCCAATAACGAAGAAAAAACTGCTCCTTTATTCAGTTCTAACTACTACGTTGCTGTATACAAAAATCCAAGGTTATCCAATGGTCGTCTACTGCTACCTAGCGGCCAATACGTACATTTGATCGTTTTTTTAATAATGCGTCACCAAAACGTGATGTTTGCTTACTCAACTTGCCACCACTTTCGAATCGACCACCACTACAAACCAACAGCTATAACCTGGTTTTGTACAATACTGCAAATAACCAGTGTGATTGTAAACTTAAAAATTCACGTGACTGTTTAGGTCAAATGCGACCTTAGCCAAGACTGGAAAGAACTAAAACTTGCCATTTAGGAAAAATAGCAAAACTCCGTTTCTGTGAGTTTTTTTCCTCATTTCAGGCCAGTAGTACCTCTCAGTGATAAGGTGATGCCTGCGTGTGTTTGCCTGCAGAGAGACTATAGTTGTGGCCCCCCAGTGGGACAGAATGCTAGTCATGGGACTGGGTGAAACGCAAGGTACCTGTAAGATAACATTATAGCCTTTTTCTGTGTTTTTTTCCTAATTTCCAGTCCAGTACCCCTCTCAACTGTAAGGTGATGGGGGCTGCGTGTTTTTTTCCTGAGAGAGACTCATGTTGTGCCCAGTGGGACAGAATGCGAAACGTCACTGGATGGGGGAAACGCCAAGTATGTAAGATATATTATAGCTCAGCATTTTGATTCGCTATTTTAAATACGGGAACATTTTCAATACCCTTCCTACTCTAACATGTACTTCACCACACCATAGTGATTTCACCAGGCTTTACCTGTGCTAGGAAAACACATTGTGTAGTTTTGAGGGCCTAGAATTGAAAACAATAAGGAAGTACATGGGATACCCATCTTCTCTTTTCAGGAACGGGTGGGGAAGGTGTTCTGAAGGAGACAGGCTTCCCGGTCATAGACAACAAATATATCAACCGTCCAGCCTACCTAACCAACAACCAGAGTTGAAGGACCATGAGATGTGTGCAGGAAACATCGAGGGAGGAACAGACAGCTGTCAGGTAAAGGCTCTCACAAAGTAACTTGTCAGAATGTGCTACATAGGTACGGTGCCCAAAGGCACTAAAAAACACGTTGTACTTTGGTCTTTTGTGGGGTCTTCTGGTCTGGGCCTGTGATACA
This sequence comes from Ancistrus triradiatus, assembly GCA_025084515.1. Taxonomy (NCBI): domain Eukaryota; kingdom Metazoa; phylum Chordata; class Actinopteri; order Siluriformes; family Loricariidae; genus Ancistrus; species Ancistrus triradiatus. Next base: position 85,949 of record JAJAGP010002666.1, on the reverse strand, counting down.
CAGACAACAATTGTCCATGTTTGAGAGAGGACCCAAGGACAGACAGAGGATCATCTCATTGCTTGCTGTGACTAAGTATTATATCGTTGAACTATAGAGATGTGAAATGGGATATTTTCAGAGGTGGCGTTCCTGTGTGCAGACTCATAATTGCCATAGAAACGTCTATAAGAAAGCAGAGCTGGCAGCCAATTTGAATTGCATTCTCCACTATGTATTCTAATCCATTCATTCTCTCTTTTTAGGGTGACAGTGGTGGTCCTCTTGTGTGTTCTGTGCAGAACAAATTTGTTATTCAAGGTGTGACATCATGGGGTCTTGGCTGCGCCAATGCCATGAAACCTGGCGTGTATGCCCGCGTTCTCGAAATTCATTGACTGATTGAAAAACGGTAAAGGAAACATTTAGGTGTATACTGCAAGTTCAATCACAATGCACTCAGCACACACCATCAGTTGTGACGTGCAAATGGACCCCGGTAGAGATCCATCAGAGGGTTATCTTGTTTGGGAACTGTTGTATAGGCCTGATAACAACATGTCCATGTTGTTAAACTAATTATGATTTAATTTAATCAAAGGCAGGTCCCCACAGTAGAGTTGCATTTATATGGTCATTTTACCCATTAAACAAGTCGAAAAAAAATCTGTGTGTACTTCCAATGCATACAAAAAATAAGTACACCCTACTTTATTCATGCAACTGTGTAAGCCACCAATCATGAGGCAAGCAGTGGGAGTGCATTAAGTCATCCTCAGAATGGGGAAAAAAACGTGATCGCAATGATTTTGACTGTGTCATGATTTGTTGTGCCAGACAGGCTGGTGGTTTGAGTATTTCTATAACTGCTGATCTCGTGGGATTTTCACACACCAACAGTCTCTAGGGTTTACTAAGTATGGTTGCAATAAAGGAAAAACGTCCAATTTTAATTCAGTATTCCCTATTTTTCCTGCACAATTCTCAGGTTTCATTAAATATTCTAATCTTTTTCATTCAATACTTCTCAGGTATATTTAAAATTCTCATATTGTAATTTTCAAATATTTTGACTGAATATTCTTTATATTTTCATACAATATTCTCATATTTTCATTCAATATTCTCATATTTACATTCCAATATTCTCCAGGTTTCATTCAACATTCCACAGTTTTTATTCAATATTCTCATATTTTCATTCAATGTTTCTCAGGTTTATATTTAAAATTCTCAGGTTTCATCCAATATTCTCAGGTTTCATTCACATATTCTCAAGGTGGTTCATTTCAATATTCTCAGGTTATATTTAAAATTCTCAGGTTTCATCCAATATTCTCAGGTTTCATCCAATATTCTCAGGTGTCATCCAATATTCTCAGGTGGTCATTCATATTCTCATAATTTTCATTCAATATTCTCAGGTTATATTTAAAATTCTCAGGTTTCATTCAATATTCTCAGGTTTCATCCAATATTCTCAGGTTTCCTTCAATATTCTCAGGTTTCCTTCAATATTCTCAGGTTTCCTTCAACATTCTCAGGTTTTATTCAATATTCTCAGGTTTCATTCAATATTCTCATATTTTCATTCAATATTCTCAGGTTATATTTAAAATTATCAGGTTTCATTCAATATTCTCATATTTTCATTCAATATTCTCAGGATATATTTAAAATTCTCATTTTAACTGAATATTCTCATATTGTCATCCAATATTCTCATATTTTGACTGAAATATTCTCATATTTTCATTCAATATTCTCAGGGTTATATTTAAAAATCTCAGGTTTCATCCAATATTCTCAGGTTTCATCAATATTCTCAGGTGTCATCCAAATTTCAGGTTTAATTCAATATTCTCATATTTTCAGTTTCATTCAATATTCTCAGGTATATATTTAAAATTCTCAGGTTCATTCAATATTCTCAGTTTCATCCAATATTTCAGGTTTCCTTCAATATTCTCAGGTGTTTCCTTCAATATTCTCCAGGTTTTCCTTCCAACATTCTCAAGTTTTATTCAATATTCTCAGGTTTCATTTCAATATTCTCATATTTCATTCAACATTCTCAAGTTTTATTCGTATTCTCAGGTTTAATTCAACATTCTCCTATTTTTCATTCAATATTCTCAGGTTATATTTAAAATTATCAGGTTTCATAATTCAATATTTTCGGCGATACATTCGACATATCTATCTTTACATTCTCACCTCACACCACACAACCACACACCACATGCTGGAGGTGTGTATTGCCCCCCCTCCCAACTTACTTCCATATGTCCTGTCACCCTCACGGCCGCTTAATTCAGTACACTTCACAGTCTCATATTTTCATTCAATATTCTCAGGATATATTTAAAATTCTCATTTTAACTGAATATTCTCATATTGTCACCTCCAATATTCTCATATTTTTGACTGAATATTCTCATATTTTCATTCAATATTCTCAGGATATATTTAAATTCTCATTTTAACTGATATTCTCATATTGTCATCCAATATTCTCATATTTTGACTGAATATTCTCATATTTTTCATTCAATATTCTCAGGTTTTCATCCAATATTCTTCATATTTTCCATTCAATATTCTCATATTTTCATTCAATATTCTCAGGTTTTCATTCAGTATTCTTGTATTTTCATTCAATATTCTCAGGTTATATTTAAAATTCTCAGGTTTCAATTCAGTAATTCTTGTATTTTCATTCAATATTCTCATATGTTTTTCATTCAATATTCTTCAGGTTTCACTTCAATATTCTCGTTTTCATTCAGTAATTCTTGTATTTTTCATTCAATATTTTTCAGGTTATAATTCAAATTCTCAGGTTTCATTCAATATTCTCATTATTTTCATTCAATATTCTCAGGTTTATTTAAAATTCTCATATTTTAACTGAAATACTCTCATATTGTTCATCCAATATTCTCATATTTTGACTGATAGTCCTCTCATATTTTTCATTGATATTCTTCAGGTTTCCTTGAATACTCTCATATTTCATTCAATAACAAAAAAAATTGTTGGTTTTATTTGCAACATTCCCATATTATCCTTTACTGTCCCTCAGGGTTCATTCAGTATTCTCAACAAGTCTGGATTGTTTGTTTTTATCATCTCCCCCTTAAAGTCTGCTAGCCAACTTTTCGTTGTCTTGGTCTGCAAGCTTTTATTCTTGGAGAATTAGACTCAAATCAAACAGCACCCTCTCGAACATATGAATAGCAACTTTCCTTTTGGACTATACTTTGCTACAGGAGAGACACTGGAGCTTCGTCTCTCTTCTTTCATTTATCTCCGTTGGCGAAAGTGGTCTGGTGACTTCTTGACCTAGTTATCAATTTTTTACCTTTTACCCACACGGGCACTAAATTACTTAGAACCAGGCATTCAAAGTTTTATGGGGCCCTTAAAAACTTGTATCGATTTGGGAAGGGGAAAACTTCCTTTATGCCGCCATCTTTTTTGAGGTGTCAAAGCCGGAAGTCAAAAATATTCTCATAATTTTCATTAAAAAATGTTCCTGTTTAATTCTGTTTACGCTCCAATTTACTTCAAGTATTCTTGTTTTATTCAACATTCTCAGGTTTTTATTAAATATTATAACGGTTCATTCAGCATTCTCATATTTAATTAATATTTGCAGGTTTCAGATTTTCAGATTGTTCTCATTTAATTTTTTTTTGATGAATATTCTTAGGTTTTCATTTAATATTTCCTGAATACCCCCAATAATACATACATACTATGTATAACAGTAATGTCTTCCCAACGCAACCAAACAACACTAAAAATGTCAGGTTTCACTAAAATACTGTACAGTCAACAAATATCTACCTACGGTATGGATAAGATAATGGAAACACCAGCTTGAATCACAATTTCAATCACAGACACACAGGTTTGATTTGAGGTTGGCTGCCAATGAACAGGAAAGTATCGACAATAAAAGAGCTCTGATATTTAGCATTTTGATATGTAATATATTAAACACAACTAACATAGGTTCCAAAGACTCATACATAGCCCAAATAAGTGCATCAGCTGCAAAAACTGTAAAATGTTTTAATGTATCTACAGTCCCATATGAATAGTAATTTCAACACACCTCAACTCTGGATACACTGCATCAGCAAAGTACAAGAGGGGTTGATATCTTACACAATACTTGGACTGCTTTTGCCCCAAATGTACAGCCACAAAACTGGATGAGCACTTCAAAACGATAAGTATTCCATGGGCTTCACAGAGGCTCTGAGAGGAGCAACAAAGAATCCTACCCAGCCCTGAGATTCATCCACAGCATGCCCACATCTGTGCCCTGTGATCTCCAGGGCTAGATGTCACCACAGCCCCAAGTAGTGGAAGATTATTCAAATAATGACTTTCTGGTCATTTTAAGTGCTTTCCCCTCCTAAAAGTTCCCCATTTTATCGCCTCATGCCAAATGTACTGGCTGGTTAGCAGTTGAACTGTGGAATAACAACAGTATATTAATATCATTATATGTTATAGTTTTGAGCAGCCTTGTAATTATGACATGTATGTAGACAACAGTGATTCCTTATATAGGGTAATAATAATAGCTTACACTTCTAAAGCAACTTTCACAAACCCAGTGATGCTTAAAAAACAATATAATGTTAACTGGTAAAGAGGCGAGTTTTAACCAGAGATTTAAAGACTGAGAGAGGAGCAAGAATGGATAGACACAGGCAACGAATTTCAAAGAGAAGGGGCAGCAATGCTAAATGCCACACAGCCCAAGGAGGACAATCTAAACCTTGGAACAGCTAGAAGACCAGAATTACAAGATTGCAGAGTGTGAGAGGGAAGACAGTGAAGAAGCAACTCTGACAGAGACCCCTAAATCTTCTAATATACTGACTGTTCTAAACAATGATCTCTGGTGACAACGTCTTTCAGTACTGGGCTGTCTAACGGATCCCTGACCAGGTGCGTTCTCGACTTGGTCTATTTTATAGACAAAAATACTAACAGTTCAAAGACTGTCCATTCCAAATTCATCTTGGTAGTATAGTGACAGTTCTTCACTCAGACAGTCGTACTCTCTTTGTTAGGTGTCACATTGGAATGCAACAGATTCTCCAGCTGATGACTGTTCGCTGTATCTTTCTTGTTTCTGGTGCAACAACACAAAAAGCATATTACTCAAAATTATAAGAGACACATAAACCCATAAACACCTTCACAATACCAGTGGCAGTTCTGTGGGCAGCGGGGGCCAGTGCCCTTGTGAGAGGAGTGTACAAAAGTCCGGCCCTAGAACTAAACGCGGACAGCTTTCAAATGGCTCGCAGCATTTTACATTTACATTTGTGTAATTTAGCAAACTTTCTTATCCAGAGCGACTTACAACTGGTACATTCTTACAATCCAAGCAATTGTGGGTTAAGGGCCTTGCTCAAGAACCCAACAGTGGCAGCTTGGTAAAGGTGGAATTTGAACCCTGGACCTTCTGGTCCATAGTCCAGTTCCTTAAACGCTAGGCCACTACAGTCCTTTTCTGGTAAGTTGAAGCATATGGTTTGAGTTTAGTTGGTTATGTGACTCAAGTAATATAAGTTTTGCTTTGTTATTGAGTTCCATAGGCCTCGTAATGCATAGCAACTGAGTAATTAAAAGCATTATAGGTGAGAAATACTGACGGAAGATGCTTGCCATGTTTTAAACATGCAGTATTATGCACAAATGTTGTAATCAGCCTAAATAATCTGCAGTAAGTTGACATTATATTCTGCTGCAGTCATTGCGCTAAATTTACTAGTTACATATTAATCGTTCAGTAGGCTGTTTGTATTTTACATTGAATAATAATTCAATTAAATTGTTCAATAAAGTACAGTCATTGAATAATAGATTTGTAAAGAGAAACCAGCCCTTAGGGTTTTTTGATATGGTTCAATCCGGCCCCCTATGAAAAACGTTTGGCCACTCCTACCCAAAGACAACAAGCATGTCCCCCCACCCCCCGTGGAGCTGCAAAATGAGGAGTGAGTTAATTAATGAATCGTTTTAATGCCTGCAATGTGCATTCAGGTAGAAATAATTGTCCCCTCTAACATAGCCACTGGCCCCAGCCTGGCATTCCCACTTCAAATGATCTAGAACTGCCACTGCACAATACCTGCATAACTGATGATTCACAGCACAATTCAGGGTAAATACCTCACCTGTTGGGTGTTCAATGTCGTCAATGGTATCTGGAAGAGGTACACCTCTGGTCTCAGGCAGCAGCAGCACCAAACCACCGGCGACAAGGGCCAGCGCTCCTGTTGGTGTTGTCAGAAGTTGGGCAATACATCATTGTTCGGTATGTTTTGTTTTGCTGTTCTTTGTGACCTTCTGGTCTGCACATCTGCTCATGTTTGTTTTTACTGGGTTCAACCCATGATGAAAGAAAGAATCTGGGGTTATGTGGTGTGCAAGATGTACCAAATCAGGGTTGTTATAGTTAATCAAACCTACAGTACAACAAAAAATGGTGAATTAGATAAATAAGTAAAAACAAAAACAAAGCCTACATAAAACCAACACTTTTTTCTTTGTGGAAGATAGTGGTGGGCAGAAAGAGAATAAGCGGAAAAATACCTCCACAAGTTTCACTGTTGCCCATTCATTTCATTTCAGGGGCAACATATATTCCACACAAGCCTTGCTGTTCCAGTGATGCCTGGACCCAGTTGTCAGACCATAACGATTTAATTCTCTTGAAAGCTTCTGAAAGTTGCAGGGGTACAACCTGTGTTCCGTTAACACAGCACCCAAACAATCCCTACCTGGGATTCGAACCCAGGCTCTAAGGAACTGAGATTTTCCACACTTGGTTCTTACCACTGAGCCATAGGAAACAAATGAATGAAAAATATCTTAAGTATGGACCAAATACATCAGTTTGGTATGAGGACTCAAGCATGGTAAATCAGTCAAGGCATGTGAAAAGCTATGCAATCTTAAATCATACACACCAAAAATGATAAGTGGCAGCTCAAGCCAGATGACTGCCAGTCGATAGAGTAAGAATGGGGCAATGATCCCTCCAATATCACACAGCGTTGAGCACACGGACAGCCCCAAGTTCCTGCAGGAATACACTTCTGTCACTCAGAATCAGAATCACTGCCATAGTGTTAGCTATACCATCAGCCTAAAGTCAAAGTTTGGGAACACCTTACCTGATATAGGTAGGGTACAGCTCGGCATTTACAAACACCACCATTTCAAAAGCCATAGTGATGCCCAGTCTCCCAACACAAGCCACAGCGGTTTTCAACCAGAACATACCTGCAGAGAATGTGCAGTGAGGTTAAAAGTCAAAAGAAGGAGTAGGTGGGTGTAGGTGCAAATGGTGCTCATGAGGTATGCACCATTTAACGTCCATCTGATCAACGTGCATTCACTTTAACAGCCAAGGGCTTAAATCAATCTTATTCATGTCTGAATGACAGAAAACTAGTATGACTGAGCCCTTGCGATACCTGCTGACAGAAAAAAGAATTGCGGTATTGAATGCAGAAAACATGATAACGTTCCACTCTAGTTTCCGTTTTCAGTTTTGTTTCAATTTTCAAGATATAAACATAAGAATTACTGTACCACAGTGGTGTGAAAGTGTTTGCCTCCTTCCTGATTTCCTATTTTGTTTGCATGTTTGTCACATAAGTGTTTCGGAACATCAAACCAATTTAAATATTAGTCAAAGACAACACAAGTAAACAAAATGCAGTTTTTAAATGAAGGTGTTTATTATTAAGGGAGAAAAAAAATCCAAACTTACATGGCCCTGTGTGAAAAAGTGATTGCCCCCCCTTGCTAAAACATAACATAACTATGGTTTAATCACACCTCAGTTCACTGTCTCTAGCCACTCCCAGTCCTGATTATTGCCACACCTGTTCTCAATCAGGACATGACTTAAATAGGACCTGCCTGACAAAGTGAAGTACACCAAAAGGTCCTTAAAAGCTACACATCATGCAGAGATCCAAAGAAATTCAGGAACAATTGAGAAAGAAAGTCACTGAGATCTATCAGTCTGGAAAGGGTTATAAAGCCATTTCTAAAGCTTTGGGACTCCAGCGAACCACAGTGAGAGCCATTATCCACAAATGGAGAAGACATGGAACAGTGGTGAACCTTCCCAGGAGTGGCCGGCCGACCAAAATTACCCTAAGAGCGCAGCGACGACTCATCCAAGAGGTCACAAAACACCCCACAACAACATCCAAAGAACGCAGGCCTCCCTTGCCTCAGTTAAGGTCAGTGTTTATGCCTCCACCATAAGGAGGAGACTGGGCAAAAATGCCCTGCATGGCAGAGTTCCAAGATGAAAACCACTGCTGAGCAAAAACAACATTAAAGCTCGTCTCGATTTTTCCAGAACACATCTTGATGATCCCCAAGACTATTGGGAAAACATTCTGTGGACTGACGAGACAAAAGCTGAACTCTTTGGAAGGTGTGTCCCATTACATCTGGAGTAAAAGTAATACAGAATTTCAGAAAAAGAACCTTATAGCAACAGTAAAATATGGTGGTGGTAGTGTGATGGTCTGGGGCTGTTCTGCTGCTTCAGGACCTGGAAGACTTGCTGTGATAAATAGAACTATGAATTCTGCTGTCTACCAAAAAATCCTGAAGGAGAATGCCAGCCATCTGTTCATGACCTCAAGCTGAAACAAACTTGGGTTCTGCAGCAGGACAATGATTCAAAACACACCAGCAACTCCACTTCTGAAAGGTTGAAGAAAAACAAAATGAAGACTTTGGAGTGGCCTAGCCAAAGTCCTGACCTGAATCCTATTGAGATGCTGTGGCATGACCTTAAAAAGGCCGTTCATGCTGGAAAACCATCCAATGTGGCTGAATTACAGCAATTCTGCAAAGATAAGTGGCCAAAATTCCTCCACAACCCTGTAAGACTCATTGCAAGTTATCCCAAAAGCTTGGTTGCAGTTGTTGCTGCTAAGGGTGGCCCAACCAGTTATTAGGTTTAGGGGGCAATCACGTTTTCCACACAGGGCCATGTAGGCTTGGATTTTTCTTCTCCCTTAATAATAAACACCTTCATTTAAAAACTGCATTTTGTGTTTACTTGTTTTGTCTTTGACTAATATTTAAACTGGTTTGATGTTCCGAAAGACTTAAGTGTGACAAACATGGAAAAAAATAGGAAATCAGGAAGGGGGAAAACATTTTCTGACACCACTGTAAATGTTTTCATTAATATTATCATTTAAAATGAAACACTATGTCCATAATAAACTACAGGTAGACCCGATTTAAGATGGGGATAGGTTCTGACAAATCTATCGAAAAAAAGGAGTTTAATATATACTGTATATATTATAGCATAGCCTACCTTACACAAGCTTAAAACACAACTTTTTCTCACTAAATTTCCCAGCACTCCCGCCACGTGACTCCCTACGTCACGCACTGCCTCATCCAGCACAGGAGAGTGCAGGATCGTAGTGCGTAGTGTACCTTAAATATGCCGAAAACACTTATAATAAACTACAGGTTGGGCAGCATCATTAACATAAAGCTTCTTTTATAATAAAGTGCTGAATATGTCATTTCATTTATTGAATAATGTACTGAAAATGTAAAACCAAAAACATTACTGTCACAACCATGGCTTTTACTCACTACGTTCCCAAGTGTCCATCACTCCCGCCTCGTTACACCCTACATCACACGCTGCTGAGTTCCTAGCAAGACAGGGAGTTGCTTCACATTTGCCAGGGAAAAATCTAAATACGAAATTCAGAGTACGGTTTCGGCTGAATGTGTATTCATGTGTATTATGGGATTCCCAATGTAAAGTCATAATATCTTAAAACGGGGAGTACCTGTACTATGCGACTACGGTAATGTCTGGCCAATGTCTATTTCAGACAACATTCTGTTTCACAGAGCATAATCCGTATGTTACACATTTACATTTACAGCATTTAGCAGACGCCCTTACCCAAAGCGACTTACAGAAGTTCTTTGTATTCTTCCTAGTAGACAAAACCATGTTAGTACAAGTAAACAATAGCTCAAGAACATAATCCAAGCAGAACCTGCTAGGATCCGTTGTAAGTAAATCAACAAAACACAAGCCAACGTGGTTTTTATAATATGCAGTCGCATTTTCAGTCTTCACTTAAGTGCTGAGTGAAGATGTGAGTCTTTAGTCGATGCTTGAAGACAGCAAGAGACTCAGGCATCCAGTGTAAGTTCATTCCACCACCTGGGTGCCAGGACAGAGAAGAGTCTTGATGCTTGTCTTCTTTTAATCTTACGTGGAGGATCCAGTCGAGCCAAGCTCGTGGCTCGGAGGGTACGAGGTAAAGAGCATGCTTTGATTAGAGCCTTTAGGTAAGATGGTGCGGTTACATTTTTGGCTTTGTAGGCGAGCTTCAGAGTTTTTAATCTGATGCAGGAAGCTACAGGGAGCCAGTGAAGTGAACGCAGCAGTGGGGTGACATGAGAACTAAACAGTGCATACCTGTACATACAACTGATTTTGGTTCCAATTACTTAAGAACAGCGTCAGTGGTGTGAAGGTAAATGTTCTTAAGATTGAGCTCATGTCAGTTTGAGCACTAGATGTGCACTAGATTTCCCCTTGCTGATGCATATGATCCTTTTAGTGGGACTTAAGTCCAGAATTTTTAATAGTGGGTCATAAAACCAGTCGCACACTTATTTTCCATCGATGTGCACCCTGCATCTTGTAATTTGGGAGCATGAAAAGCAATGGGACATCCAGAGATGCTCTTTAGACATGCTTGGTTTAAGGTTCAACTAAAGGACAAGTTTGTAATTCGAACACTGAAAGTGAATGATCCACCTGATGCTTATACAACACCTTTAGTACAACGTGAACACCAAGACGGAGGGACATGTCTTCGTGCATCATTAAAACAGAGGCTAAACTGCGATTATGACAGTTTTCCAGTCATTTACAATCCCCAAATGGAGGTTTGAGCCACAGTAACAGATTTCGTTCTTTCATGGGTAAATTTGCTCCAAATGCAGGGCATTTCATCAAGTATTCAAGAACTGCTTAGTTTTTGTCATTAGGGGTAACGACTACATCTATATCAACATCTAAGCATTTAGCAGACGCCCTTATTCTGAGCGACTTACAGCTGATACAATCTTAGCAATTACAACTGTTACAATCGTTGGTTAAGAGTCTTGCTTAAGGACCCAACACTAGGAGGTGGGATTTGAACCTATTACCTTAACCACTACCACAGTTTACCACAGTCCACAGTGGCAGGACCAGGCATCATGCAATGGCTTTCAAGGAGATTTGGGTATCAAACTTTATTCACAGACCCATATTTGGTGACTTTCTTTCACAATATGTGTTAACAACACCCTTTTCCACTGTGACTTTCACTATCTCTGTTGGTGCTTGGGTGGCGCAGTGGTCTAAGACACTAGCCCACCACTTTCCAGCTGGGTCAGAGATGCATCCAGACACATCTGGCTACAGGCAGGATCCTCCATGTCGCTGCAACAGCGACCCGATCAATCCCTGTGATGGACTGGCATCCCATCCATGGCATGCTTATGCCTATACCCTTTGTTCTCAAGGGATGGAGATCGGTGAATACCTCAGAGTCTGACCAACTACTGGCAATCTGTTATTATGCTCCATTCGTCCAGGATTGTGGTGACCCGGTGGTTAAGCTACTGGAGCTTTACCAAAAGATTTCGCTGTTGGGCCCTTGATGAAAGCCCTTAACCAACAAGTTCCTAGACTGTAAAATTGTACCTGTTGTAAGTCTCTCTGGATAAGGGCATCTGTTAAATAGATCATCCCTCGCCACTACCAACAGTGACCCCATTCACCCTGTGAGGGACTGGCATCAGGTTCAAGGCATGTTTATTTCCTATGCCCTGTCTTCTGAGGGGATGGGTGACTGAACCCCTTCAAACATGTCATAGTCTAAAGAACTAATGGCAATCTGTTTTTACTCTTACTCTTGTAGTACAGAACTTACTCTCCGGGATGAAAGCCGTTATAAGGCAGGCAACTCCAGACACGATGTTGGCCACTGCAAAAGGTAGGCGTCGACCAATGTGATCGATGGTAAAGAGAATAAGGATGGCAGCGGGGAACTCCACTATTCCTGAGATGAAGAAGTCAATGTAGACATTTCCACCCAGGATCCCCAGGCGCATGATCAGGCCCTGATAGACCACAGCACTCGTGAACCTGCAGGAATGAAAGAAAGCATCTGATACAGAGATCTGTCTGCTTAATTTCCCGCGTGCGTTGTGGTGTTCACACGTACCAGTTATAGCTGAGAATAAACGTGTGTTTTCTCATGTTCGGGGTCCTCACCAGGTCTGTGAAAGAGGCACTGACAGTGTCTGCGTTATCATTCTTCAGCGTCTGTGGGGTGGAAATAGTCGTACTGAGATGCCACAAAAGTCTGTAAAGTATAACTTAAGCTTTGTGACATGGAATGCCATCCTGCTGGAAGATGTTATCAGAAGATGGTACACTGTGGTCATAAAGGGGTGACCATGATTAGCAACAATACTCGGGTAGGGTGTGGCATTTAAATCATGCTCAGTTGGTATTAAGGGGCCCAAAGTGTGCCAAGAAAATATCTCGCAGACCATTACACCACCACCTGAACCGCTGAGGCAGGAAGGAGCCATGCTTTCATATTATTTATGCCAAATTCTGACCCGACCATCTGAATGTCACAGCAGAAATTGAGACTCATCACAACAGCCAATGTTTTTCCTATTTTCTGTTGTCCAATTTTGGTGAGCATTTGTGAATTGTAGCCTCAGTTTCCTGTTCTTAGCTGACAGGAGTGGCACCTGGTGTGGTCTTCCACAGCTGTAGCCCATCTGCTTCAAGGTTTGATGTATTGTGCATTCAGGGATGCTCTTCTGTATACTTCGTTGTAACGAGTGGTTATTTTAGTTACTGTTGCCTTTCTATCAGCTTGAACCAGCTTGGCCATTCTCCTCTGACATCAACAATGCATTTTCTCTTTTCCGGATCATTCTCCATAAACCATAGAGAAAATCCCAGTAGATTGGCAGTTTCTGAAATACTCAGACCAACCATGCCACTTTCAAAGTCCCTTAAATCACCTTTCTTCTCCATTCTGATGCTCAGTTTGAACTTCAGCAGGTCATCTTGATCATGTCTATACGCCTAAATCCACTGAGTTGCTGTCATGTGATTGGCTGATTAGGGATTCAAGTGAACGGGCAGTTAAACAGGTGTACTGGTACCTAATAAAATGCACGTGTTTGCTATATTAGAATGAGCCAGTTGTGTTGCACACTTAGGATGCACCTGGACATTCTTGGACAGCGTCTTCTTGTTCTCTTTGGCCATGGTTTTCGTAATCTCCACAGCTTTACTGGTCTTGTTTTGGGAGAGAAGCCATCTTGGCGACTCGGGTATGAACCTGGAAAAATGTATCGAATAAAATGAAACTTCCCTAAAATGCTTTGAAACCTGAATGACCATAGATAAAAAGAAAACTAAGCTCACCAATAGTAGGCCATGAAGCAGATGTAGGGTGCTGTGATGGCCACCTGCAGCCAGCGCCAGTGAGAAATCAGGTAGGCAATGAGAGGCAGGATGAGGATGCCAAAACTGAAGAACATCTGAATGAGCACTGCCACTGGCCTCCGGTACTCTACCCCCACTAGCTCTGTGACTGATAGAGGGAGAAAACGAGGCTAGAGCCAGGAAGAAAAATACTACCAACATTGCAGCAACACAACAGAACACAATGATTATCATGTTTATGTACAATTAATTAATTCATTTTCCTTTAAAATAACATCAATGTGGACAGTAATGGCCCAGTGGTTAAAGGTACTGGGCTATACACCAAAAGCTTGAGTGTTCAAGTCTCTGCCAAATACAATTCTGTGTAGCCCATGAGCAATGCTTTTAATCCTCAGCTGCTTGGACTGCACCTTGTAAGACTGTTTTAATTATAAGTCGCCACTGGGTAAGACGTGTTTCACTTATTTGTTAAATGTCACATTGGCATCAATGGCTATACGTGACCATTTATAACAGTTATAGTCAGATTTACATTTACAGCATTTAGCAGACGCCCTTATCCAGAGCGACTTACAATTGATACAGTCTTACAATCCAAGTAATTGTGGGTTAAGGGCCTTGCTCAAGGACCCAACAGTGGCAGCTTGGCAGAGGCGGGATTTGAACCCGGGATCTTCTGGTCCATAGTCCAGTACTTTACCCACTAGGCTACCACAGTGCCGGATATTCACATTGGGGGTAATTTGGAGGAACAAGTTAACCTGACACGGCAATGGAATGTGTGAAGAAACCCACACAGACAGAGTCTGGGGGTTGGGATTGAACCGCAGATCCACAACTTGCACCACCATGCACACCTCATAACATATCATGTATCTGACTCTTGGATAAAATGAATGTAAAGCAATCGTCTATTCTAAATTCTACAGATGTCAGCTATGCTTCCAGTGCAACCTACACATAGACTGACAACACTAACAATGACGTAACAACCAATAAATTAATTCGTTTTAAAACAGTTAAGACATGTCCAACTATTACAGTGTTATGTCCACTTGTGTCATATGAAAGCAGGTACCAGTTGTAACTAACTTTCGTTTTAAAAATATTTACACAGGAATAAACTGCGGAGGATTGGAATGGATGCTTGCTTTCTTACGCAGCACAAATGCCACCATCCAGCCACCTTTAGATCCAAAACCATGCAGGGCTCTGAACACTAGGAGGGCCACATAATTAGGAGAGACAGCCACCAGAATTCCTGAAATTACATTCAGTAGACTAGAGATAAGGAAAATTGGTTTTCGACCAAACCTAGATGGAAAGAGCAGAAGGAAAACGTGTCAGCACAGTGATTTAGCATTATTTAACCTGATATATAATTACATGTGTGTCACTGAAAGTAATTATGACATTTCACTGCAGAGGGTAGTGATGGCTCAGTGGTTAGAGTTCTCAATTACTGCTAGGAAAGTTGTCATTTGAAATTTAGCCTGAGGCCTTTTAGCCCTCAAGTAAGGCTCTAAACCTTCAACTTTTCAATTGTAAGTCAGCTCTTGATAAAAGCATCTGTTAAATGTAAATCTGTAAATAATAATCTGAAAATCATTGGTCGAATGCTGGGTCAATTTTGAGATCCAATTTTTATACATTTCATGTTTCGATTGATATGTCACAAATAATCCATGTGGAAACATGGTTCCAATTAAATGATTTGTTTGGCACAAGTTGTTTGCAGAGAGTTGGACCAGTTATTGTGAGGATATTACTACTGAATCAGTATCAGATATTAGCCAAGCTTTGATAAAGATGTGCTATTGAGAATGGAAAAAGGGACTGATGCATCCATTTTATACACTAAAACAGTATCTGTATAGCCAAATATTTGTGGTCACTCCAAAACATGTGTATTCATATGCTGTTTATCCCTCTTTGCTGCAACAACAGCCTTTAGTCTACTAAGAAGCTTTCCAATAGATTTTGGAGCATGACTGAGTTAGGACATTGATGTTAGATAACAAGCCCTGGCTTAGAGTCCTCTTACCAGTGAGTATGTGAAAAACAGAGGTCCACATTTCACAATTTTATGTCATTTGGCAGACACTCTTATCCAGTGCGACTTACAAGTGATAAGTTATAGCTTAATAATCCATGGCTCAAGTTGGCCCACTGTTATTATATTCTGACGCTAGTTTAAATTATTCATAAACATGATATAAGTTTCCACACAGTTGTACATATCAGCCAAACCAAATGACATCCTTACAGTCAGTAAGACTGAGGATTGTGTAAGGAAAATTAAAGGTTGTATGTCATTTAACTATTTTACTTAACTCAGTATAACTGAGGTTTTATTAGTTGAACCCAAGGCTGCAAGAGACAGGTTGGCTACATCTATTCTAAACGTTGATGGCTGTTCGGTAATGCCAAGTCTGTCTGTTAAAACGTAGGTGTCACATTTGATTCAGATCTCTCTTTTGATGCACACATTAGCAGCATCATTAGCATTGCCTTCTTTCAACTAAGTAATATTACTAAACTTAGAAATATATTCTCTTTTATAGATGCTGAGAAACTGGTTCATGCATTTATAACCTTGGGGTTAGATTAATGTTATTAATGTTTACTGGATGCTCTAGTAAATCTATAATATACTTCAATTAGTTCAGAATGCAGCAGCTCGAGTGAGAACTTGAACTAGAAAATTTGATCAGCCCTGATCTGTCATCTCTACACTAGTTACCAGTTAGATTTCGCATTGATTGCAAAAAACTTCTTGTGACTTAAAAGCTCTACATGGCCTGGCCCCACAATATCTGAATAAAGTCTTAGAGTCTTACAATCCAGCTCGCCTACTTTGTTCACAAGATGCAAGACTTCTTTTAGTTCATAGAATTAAAAAGGTCACAGCAGGGGCAAGCATGGCCCCCAGCTATGGAATAAACTCGACCCTTTAGTTTAGGATGCAGACTCAGTTAAAATTTTTTGAGTATAAAATAAAACATATTTATTTACTCAAACTTATAACCCAAGCAAGGTTAAGTTTTTTGTGTAAGAGAATTTTTCTATTTATTAAATATACTGTATATTGTGTCATATTTTCACAAATCATATGTGATTTGTGCATTTTCTATTAAAAGCAATTGCATGAGGTTTGCAAAACCCAAGCTTTCATACAGTGTGAGCTAAACAAACAACAACAACAAAAATATACAGACAGAATGGGAGGTGTGTGTCATACTTATCAGCAAGGTATCCGACAGCAATACTGCCCACTAAGAAGCCAACACAGATTGACGATTGGAACATGTCTGCTAACCAGGCGTCCTCACACACCAGATTGAACTGTAACACAAAGTACACAGGGTACTAATATACCACAACGATTAAATCAGGCTGAACATGTAGCTGAAGCATTTATAAAACATAAACATCAGCTGAGTCAGTGCAACCTCACGATGACTGAATTCTACTTACCGGCCACTGCGTTGGACCCCCTTTTACTTTCAGAACTGCCTTAAGTCATACATTTAGCAAAGTGCTGGAAACATTCCTCAGAGATTTTGGTCCATATTGACATGATAGCACATCACATGGTTGCAGGAGATTTGTCAGCTGCACATCCATGATCCTGAACCAGTCACACAAGACAGGATGGATCCATGCTTTCATGTTATTTACACCAAATTCTGAATCTACCATTCAGCTCATCTGCTTCAAGGTTTGAAGTGTCATGCATTCAGAGATGCTCTTCTCCATCCCACGGATGTAATGAGTGGTTATTTGAGTTACTGTTTCCTTGAAGTTCTTTGTGGGTCAGAGTTCAGAAGTAGGGGGTCTTGCAAAGTGCACACAGCGAGTCTCCTTATTTTTTCATTTCTACTCAGGCTTTAGAAATTTGGTTAGTTTTCATGTGACGCCATTAGATTTGTCAATGGTGTTAGTTGTCCCAACAACTAAGCGGAGTAATTGAGTGTTTAGTACGATCGGTTAATAGTTATGTGTGTAAAGAAGAGTGATTTGAGAGACTATGGGGTTGATCTTGAAAAAACTATGTAAAATTGTCATTGGCGTTATCATCACTGGTATTACAGCTCCTGCTTATAACACCAATGACTGTTTGTGATTGGCTATTTTAATGAGAACTTAGGATTTAAAAATGAATGCTAAACAAATGTAATGATCAGTCTGTATTTGTGAAAATTTTGCCACGGACAGTACTGTGCAAAAGTCTTCGGCCACCATTACAGTAGACATACTATTGTTGTAGCAACAGTACAATGACTATATGGACTGTGGACCAGAAGATCCAGGGTTCAAATCCCACATCTGCCGAGCAGCCACTGTTGGGGCCTTGAGACTATATCATTTTTAAGTCGCTCTGGAATGTAAAAGTAGGCTACAGTGGCAAGCAGTTAGTGTGACCTCCCCTTCCACTTGAGCAATAGCAGCATCTGGCAGTTTCATCGGTATACCAAATGTGAACCTTCTACAGTCTGAAGAAGCTTGATCAGCTTGATGGTCTTTTTGGAAGGGTAGCATCCAATAATCCACTTTTCCAGAAGGGGGACATGGTGAAAAGGATAAGACATGCTGAAGCTCACAAAGTCTGGGGAAAAAAAACACTAGAAAAGAGTATTATGGAGTGACAAATCCAAGTCTGAATTTAAGGTCCAATTGTGAACAATACATGTTCATTACACCATTGCTAAAACAACAAATCTAATGGTAGCCTAAGAAGTGTCTATTCTGAGCATTTTTCCAGAAAGCCTCCTATTCGAAGTATGACTCGACCATATTGCAATGAATGTTGCTTAATACTTTTTTGTTAAACACTGATAAACTTAAGGGCAGCACGGTGACTCAGTGGTTATTGCTGTTGCCTCACAGTTCTAGTGTTTCAGTTCCAGTCCGGTCTCCCCCTGAGTGGAACATGTCCTCCTGTTGTCTTTTTTCCTCTCACATTTCTAAAGACATGCGTTAGGATGACTGATGTTCTAAGCTGTCCAAAGTTGTGTGCGCACATGTGTGTACATTGTGTAGATGGGCGACCTGTGCTGCTGCACTTGCGACCCTGAAGTGAATTAAGAGGGAGTGGAAAATGAATAAATGATGCATTTAATCAAACTGCATGCCAGCATGTTGGCGCACATCTCCAGAGAATATGGTTTGAGTCCCAGGTAGGTCGTTGAATGGTAGTGTTTGCATGTTCTCCTGTGTCTGCATGAGTTTCCTCAGGGCATTTCATTGTATTAAAAAATTTCCAAAGACACGGTTGGTGGCTCTAAACTGTCCCAGTGTGAGTGCGCACATGTGCCCTTTGATAGACTGACACCCCGTGCTGTCAGCTCTCTGTGACCCTGGATTGGTCTGTGTATTGTGTTATTATATTTTTCCTTTCTGAATTCAACTGAGTGTTTAGGAACAGTGAGGACCTCGAGTTTCACAGATCAGAAAGTGGCTTTAAAATGTCTGCTGTTAAGGCAACATTCATTAGAGTGGCAATGAATCTGCCTGGAAGAGGACACAAATCTATTTTTGCTGTTATGCGTAGCAAGGAAGAGGGCAAAAGGTGGCAGAATTTTGAGATTATATAATGTAACCTCCTACATGCCAACATAAGCTCACCGGATAAGAAATAATTCACCTTGCGTGTCTTGGTGGTAGTAACTTCAGGCTCCTGCAGGTGGCGTTGCACAAGGATGATTGGGCTATAAATACCTGTGGGGTGTGTGCTGGTATTCACAGATTGAGAAGAGGTGGTATAGTGCAGTGAATGTCTCGTTTGATGTGAGGAAAATGGGTTGCAAAGCAGATATTAATGATTGGCAAAAAGGAATGATTGCATTTTTGATGGGCCAAAGACCATAACGTGAAAGAAGTAGCTTTAGTAGAAGTTTGCAGGTGTAACGAAGTGTACAGTCATATGAGTCTATCAGCAGTGGCAAAAATCCCAGTCTAAAAATTGCTTCACTTCCAGGCACACACAGGTCCTTTGTTGACTTCTAGAAGCAAGTCTTGCCTGGAAGTAAAGCAAATTTATTGCCCAACATCCCTTACCTCAGTGATGAATGACACTCGACCATCATAATCATAATCCCATCTATCACTGCAGTCAGTCCTGGGCAGGGCAGCATGCTGGGCCTCGACGGTGTTGCTGTCCAGACTGTCGCAGGTGAGATCGCTGATGTTCCACTGCACATATTTTTCACACTGACTGTGTACCACTCCAGCAGAGCTATTGACGAAGGGCAGAGCAAGGCTGAGTGCCTCCTGTAGGCTCCGTCCACAGTCCTCCTGGAGCTGCTTCACGCCCGGTTCATGGCACCAGTGGTCAGGGGTGAAGCCCTGGAACACCACTCCAACGTAAACGCCAGCAAAGGGTATGGAAACAAGACACAGCAAGCTGAAGATGCGCTTCTGGAACCGGCCAAACTCGCCAGCCTCTCGCAGAATGTCATCAAATGTGGCCATGATAGGCTCTGTGGCATCTGTGTGCACATCGGTCTCTGGCTGTATCCGAGTCAGAGTTGCAGCCACTGGGTATTTACAGTCTGCCAGGTGCAGAGTCCATTGGGGAGGCTGACCCTAGAGCTAGTCATGCTGAGATTGATCAACGAGGCTTTTTGCACAAGGCCCGCATGTTACTTTTTAAACAGAGTGCATGTTCAAATGACCCCAATGTTACATAATGAGTCCAAGTATTTCCTGTCAAATTAGAAGTGCTACACAATCCTGACACACAGCTTTCACTTGAAAATGTAAAAGAAAGAAAAAACAAACAAACATGCATCCAGTGCATTCATGCATTAATGTATACAGTACAATTGTATCTACACCTACCACATCTACAGTGGTGTGAAAAAGTGTTTGCCCCTTCCTGATTTTCTATTTTTTTTTGCATGTTTGTCACACTTAAGTGTTTCAGGAACATTAAATCAATTTAAATATTAGTCAAAGACAACACAAGTAAACACAAAATGCAGTTTTTAAATGAAGGTGTTTATTATTAAGGGAGAAAAAAAATCCAAACCTACGTGGCCCTGTGTGAAAAAGTGATTGCCCCCCTTGTTAAAACATAACTTATCTATGGTTTATCACACCTGAGTTCACTGCCACTAGCCACACCCATACCTGATTATTGCCACACCTGTTCTCAATCAGCACATCACTTAAATAGAACCTGCCTGACAAAGTGAAGTACACCAAAAGATCCTTAAAAGCTACACATCATGCTGAGATCCAAAGAAATTCAGGAACAATTGAGAAAGAAAGTCATTGAGATCTATCAGTCTGGAAAGGGTTATAAAGCCGTTTCAAAAGCTTTGGGACTCCAGCGAACCACAGTGAGAGCCATTATCCACAAATGGCGAAGGCATGGAACAGTGGTGAACCTTCCCAGGAGTGGCCGGCCGACCAAATTACCCCAAGAGCACAGTGATGAACTCATCCAAGAGGTCACAAAAGACCCCACAACAACATCCAAAGAACTGCAGGCCTCACTTGCCTCAGCTAAGGTCAGTGTTCATGCCTCCACCATAAGAAAGAGACTGGGCAGAAAATGGGCCTGCATGGCAGAGTTCCAAGACGAAAACCACTGCTGAGCAAAAAGAACATTAAAGCTCATCTCAATTTTTCCCAGAACACATCTTGATGATCCCAAGACTATTGGGAAAACATTCTGTGTGGACTGACGAGACAAAAGCTGAACTCTTTGGAAGGTGTGTCCCATTACATCTGGTTTGTAAAAGTAAACTCAGCATTTCAGAAAAAGAACATTATAGCAACAGTAACATATGGTGGTGGTAGTGTGATGGTCTGGGGCTGTTTTGCTGCTTCAGGACCTGGAAGACTTGCTGTGATAAATGGAACTATGAATTCTGCTGTCCTACCAAAAAAATCCTGAAGGAGAATGTCCGGCCATCTGTTCGTGACCTCAAGCTGAAACAAACTTGGGTTCTGCAGCAGGACAATGATAAAAAACACAGCAGCAAATCCACCTCTGCATGGCTGAAGAAAAAACAAAAATGAAGACTTTGGAGTGGCCTAGTCAAAAGTCCTGACCTGAATCCTATTGAGATGCGTGTGGCATGACCTTAAAAGGGCCGTTCATGCTGGAAAACCCTCCAATGTGGCTGGAATTACACAAATTCTGCAGAGATGAGTGGCCACAATAAACGCTATAAAAGACTCTTGCAAGTTAATCACAAACGCTTGGTTGCATTGTTGCCGCTAAGGGTGGCCCAACCAGATATTAGGTTTAGGGGGCATGTTTTCACACAGGGCCATGTAGGCTTGTATTTTTTCTCCCTTAATAATAAACACCTTAATTTAAAAACTGCATTTTGTGTTTACTTGTGTTGTCTTTGACTTCCAATTACTGATTGGTGCAGGCACTTGCTCAGTGCCAACTCTCAGTGCCACTTTGATCTTGCCAATTACATGTACAAAGATCAACTTAAATAAGAGTTCAGCATTTATGGGAATTGTAATACCAAAGACTCCAAATACAAATTCCTGGGCACCACCATTCAGCAGGACCTCAGATGGGACAGACAAGGCTCTGCAGTCATAAGCCTTGTATTTCTTGCGTCAGCTCAAGAAATTTTGGGTTGCCTCAAGCACTGCTGGTCCAGTTCTATACTGCCAGCATATCACGTCCTCCATCTCCATCTGGTTTGGATCTGCATCTCTGCACATAAAGCGTAAGCTACAGCGAGAACCCCCCTTGCCATCATCCTGCTAAACAAGGTACTTCTTGTCCTTGGTGAATAAATGACTAATTCTTATAAATGATTCTGATTCTGATTTCTGATAAAATGATCATTAACCAGTTTAAAATGGTAATGCGTTAGGAAGCTAGAATAACAAGAATCAAGTTTTTGACCCCGTGGACCAGGTGACATTTTTTCAACACATTTACTTTAACTTTAGGCTCCTGAACAGACATGGTGTCTGCCTCAACGTTCAGCATGCTATGGATTTCTTATGGATCCTTGTCCAGTCCCTAACTCTGATGCTTGAAATGTGAAGGCTGTCAGACTGTCTACTGCCCACATTACCATTCTGATAATGAATAACAGGTTTTCTCTTTAGTCAGCATTTGAATGGTTAACGGACAAACCGACAGAGCTCTAGATGGTAAAAAAAACTGCATTTCAGCAGATGTAGCACTAATAACCCAGTCCAGACTTTACAGGTACAACGCCGTTTGATTGGCCATCTGATCAACGTCCGTTAGCTTTAATGAGCAAGGTCTAACATTTATTACAAAAAATAATAGGGAAAAAAATCTATATTTTAACAAGCTGTAAATGTAAAAAGTTGGAACCACTGCTCATTGGTTTATTTGTATATCTGACATGTTTGACTGAAAATTGAACTGTGGTAGCCTAGTGGTTAAGGTACTGGACTCTGGACCAGAAGGTCCAGGGTTCAAAACCCACCTCTGCCAAGCTGCCACTGTTGGGTCCTTGAGCAAGGCCCTTAACCCACAATTGCTTGGATTGTAAGACTGTATCAATTGTAAGTCGCTCTGGATAAGGGCGTCTGCTAAATGCTGTAAATGTAAAATACAACAGTAAGACAGTAAGTTTATGTGCCTGTCCTATTGTTAGTAGTACTCCCACTACCTGTATATTCTCTCTAACCTATAACTGTATAAACTGGTTCATTCTGACATAAATCATCTAAGCCACCCAATGATGTTGGGTCCATTTTTGAGTCATGGTCCTCCCAAGGTTTGTTCCTTACAACATTTAGGGAGTTGCCCCTCTCGCCCTAGGCTTGCTCAATTTGGGATTGGCCTTAGAAATTAGAATCTAGAAAATTGTAAAGCTGCTTTGAGACAATGCTCCATTGTAAAAAGCGCTATAGAAATAAATCTGACTGACATCATCTGGCTGATCATCTGTTGTTCATAATACTTCCTATCAATGCATTTTTGACTCCTGTCAATCACTAACTCTGAACGATTTATGTAGCGCAGTATTGTTTAACGCAGTTTTCTTGTGAAGGTATCCGTTACATAGAAATAACATTTTTTAGAGTTAAAGCAACAAAAGATCCAGCACAGTGAAAAGACGGTTGTCAGCATTTCTTTGTCTTTTATTGAAATAATACAATGTCTCAGCATCAACATTTTAAATATGAAACACAAAAAGCATTAAAGCAACAAAAATTTGGTAGAAACCGAGCCTCGTTCATTTAAGAATAAAACCAAAACAAAAAACTACCCCAAGGAAGAGGCCGAGGGACTTCCATTGATGTGATTTTAAAACACGAGAGACGTACCGAGTTTTCGTGCATACAGCAGTGGCACAGAGGGCTTCGTCTTACCCTTCTTTTTTTTTCTGAATATCACCCAGCACCATCTTGGATGTGCTAGAAAAGGTCGCAAACCAGGACCTGACGTGATACAGTTCATCATGGAGGACGTGGTTCACTGGCAGATAGTTTAAGAACAAGTACGTACGGATTTATCCAGCCAGCAACCATCGTGAAATGAAACCGATACGGACGGTTCTGTGGACTACGTGCGTCCGAGGAACCAGAACGTCAAGACGTGCATCACAGTATTGAGTTTGTACGAGCTCATTTCCGTAACGAAGCCGACGCCATCAACCGACCTGTGCAAAACTATTCATAACAATCATGGAACGAAAAACAAGAAAAGAAACCCCTGAAATCACACTGTGATTGTAATAAGGTGAAACACTACGCAGGTCAACATAAAGGAGGCCTCGTGTGGCACGCTAAACAACCTGTATGATCTGCAAGCATGCGTACGGTCAAAGGGAAGCTGAAGGAGTGCAGGGATGTCCCTCTATTCAGTGTAGGTTTAATGGACGAGTCCGGTATGGATGGACATACGACATTTTAAACTGTGAACTATATGATTTGCAGGTAAAAATGAATTTAAATTGATTTCCTCATGGCCCCTTGTGAAAAGTTCTGCTTCAGGGTTTTCGGCATTTATTTCGTACTCGTTACCGCTTCCAACACCCTGCCATCAAGGGGCACGGAGCTAAAACTGAAGTCATGAAACCCTGACGATTATTAAATAACAGATCAAAAATCATAGTCTGCCTCCAACCGGGCCTCACAGAATAACCTCTGATCGAACCAATAATTAAATCGACTCCAGTCAAACACACACGGAAACAATGAAAAAGATTTCCATCCCAGAAGCGCGTCTCTGAACAGTAAACCAGCCGACCGATAAATACATTTCCCTTTAGAAAAGCAGACAGAGACGACCAGAGCTCGGACAGACATTCAGGAGTCCGCTACATCCAACAGGTACTCTTACACTTTGAGCAGGTCCTCGTCGCTGTCGTCCGAATCCACCGGTGGGATCCTCCTCTGCTGTTTGGAGCTCGATCTCAAGTCGTTCTTCCTCCCCGTGTCGTCCAGCAGCGCCACCAGATCCTCGTCGCTCTCGGTGCGCCTCGTCAGCCGGGACTTACCAGCACCGTGTATCCTCACTCCGGGGACGGTCAGCACCTCCTCCTCGCTGTCCTGCTCCTCCAGGGAGAAGGAGCGCAGGGCGTCGGCGCTCACCGGCTTGGTGGTGATGTGGCCGTTCTCATGAGGCGTCTGCGCCGGAGTTTCCACCTCCTCCATCAGCCACTCCATCTCGTCCTCACAGCCATCCTCATCCGTGTTTACCTAAAACACAAAAAACAAACAAACAAACAAAAAAAAAAAAACATATGAAAAGAATTTAAATAAAACCAAAAAAACCGACATGGATGAGGTAAACTGTGGTAGCCTAGCGGTTAAGGTACTATAGTTTAAGAGATTGTACATTTTGTTCGACATGAAGCCGAGAATATGAAGCGATCAAGTCTGTGGTAGTAGTACCGGAAAGAATTGAATTCTTTTTGTATCTACGTAGCTTATTGCCATCTTAAATAATACCTTGGGTTTAAATTCATCTTAATACAATCCTTTTAAGTATCCAAGAGTTGAATACGGTTTTTTTAAACAGTTTCTTTCTTATTGTGGGACTGCACATTATCACACGATTATGAGAATTACCTTAGAGTATTTATAAGACACTGGATTTCTTCGTTTACAGCAGCTGGTGACTTTCTGTATGAAAAGTGCTCTGAAACAGAAAATACAGACACGTCAGACAATAATAGTAATTGCTGTATTGTATCTAACAGTATTCCAATGTATGGACTGAACTTCAGAGCAAAGAGACGTCAGCTGAAGGAGCTTCAGTGGTGAGAAAGTCATAGCAGCATTTATATATTTTTATTTTCATGCTTTTTCTTGGTCAGGGTCAGAGGCACAGGTCTCCAAAGAACACAGGCTTAGACGTGACGTTAATGGAGTGCAGATGTAGCAGAACTGGGTAGGGGTCGCCAGTGCAGCACTGGGGTCGAGTCCAAACTAGGGTTGGGTACTGATATTTTACATACCGCCTGCAGATAATAGTGCGGTATAAGGGGGATATATTACTGCGGGGACGACATTTCCAGGTACAAGTGATAGTGTTTACATGTTTTATTACAAAAGTTAAACCAATCAATTTGTCTCACTGAACAGCAGGTCTTCATGAACACCACAACATGCTGCTCATAGTACGAGTTATGATTTATGGTTCTGGCCAAATCATTCAAATCAAGTCTATTGGGAGGGGGTTTGGGGGTGTACAGTATTGGAATGATATTCAATAGAAAATCCTTTCAGGGCAAATCACAGGTGATTAAAAGCAATGTGAATCCATGGATGGGGCTGCTATAATTCAGAATAGCATTGCTGAGACAATGAGAGTTCGAAAAATAATATCGAATTTATTAAGCTCACAGGAAGAGGAAACAAGTCATGGAATAGCCTATCAATAATATTTAAAAACTGTTTCAAATTCACTTACATTCGACCCACTCGCCCCTTGTCCTCGTTTCAAATACATCATGCAGAGGGAACTAAACCCAATTCTCCAGTACCACTCTCAAGTCCAGTTTGTAGTGTGTTCATTCATAATGTATGCACGCGAACCTAACATGAATGTGTAACACGGTCTGCTTATTCGTAGACACTTGGCTACCTTTGGGATTAGTTTCCACAGACCTGCTTTTATTAAACACAGCATTGTGTTAACCATGGAACTAAACCCAGCATCCGCTAAAAGGCTATCAAACACTTTAAGGAGACTCAAACGAGAAAATGCTTGAGAGAATGAAGAATTTCAATATTTAATATTAAAGTTTGAAGTTATTTTTGCAAGATTATTGGCTGGTTGCAAAGTAGAAATCCGAATATTGCTTGAGTCATGTAAACCCGGAGTACTTGATTACTCAAGTACACGTATACACGATCGGATTACCGACAAAATCTGATTTGCCCCAGTTATCGAAGTGCATCTATACGCATTCAGTGAGCATGTGTGTGTACCTGTTCTCCTGTTTGTGAAGCAGCAGGATGAGCAGACAGATGGAAAGCACCACCAGCAGCAGGCTAAGCAACACCCCCAGAGCCTGACTCCGCCCAGAAAATCCAGCACTCCCACTGTTATCATCCAGCTTCTGAGTCATGTTGCTTCAATCCAAAACGAAAAGGAAATGAATGAGTCCGATGCAGAAGGTACCAAACAGAAAGGTGCCAATAACTGACACGAGGCTTGGTTATAAAAATAATTAAGGATTTCATTCATTCACTCTCTGACTCCACGCTTATACAGGACTACTCCAGTATCTAACATTTAAAATCCTTCACACGTAAAACTGTTACTTACAAAAGGTCACAGACGGCCGCCGTGTGCCAGACAAACAAATACTGGCACTCGTCTGTCTCCAGCAGGAACTCTGGGATGCCCTCTCCTACCGTGGGGTTGCAGTGGAACATGATAGCTGACGACACTGTTTTCGACTTGTCTCGACCACACTTGGAGTCAGACGGAACCAGGAGGTCCAGGCTGCTCCCTAAAAACAGAACGTCCAGATCAAACGTTGCAATCAACCTCCAATAAAAGGCGATACAGACCAAAAAAAAGACAACAGTGCTTAGGGAACAAAGAACTGATCTCGGTGCACTCAAAGCATTTATACGCTGTTTGAATAGTACAGGTGTGTGCCGAACTTCCATTTTTGGTTCCAATTTTTGGTTTTTACCTCAGTAATCGGATTTCTCAGTGCATGTATACCAGCTATCTGATTTCAATCAGTTTTCTCATTCTTCCCATGTGCAGAGCAGCTAGCAGAAAAAAAGTACATGGTTGCCAGGTCCACTTGTTCTTAGAGCTTTCGCTTCTTTTTGGCTTATTTACATAGACTTGGGAGGATTCCACTGCAGGATCTGGCAACGCTGGAATTAAACGCAGCACTCACCCAAAAAAAAAAAAAAAAAAAAAAAAAAAGATTATTTGTTTGAAGTTGATGTCACATCCTTCTGTGAGTTTATGGGCTGATTACTCAAGTGCATGTAAACGCTGTCGCAGTGGTTCTCACAGTGAGGGTCGCACCCCCTAGGGGTGGGGAGTAGCTATTGCAAGGGAGTGCAGCAAGAGAACTGAACTGCTGTTATACAAGTGAAAATGTAAAATGCATCATTTGTAATAATTTCTCTGTAAAGGTGATTTGCCACTGTTTTGTTCTGATCAATAAGACATTCTGCATTTTGCAAAATACTAATTTGAAAATAAATTGCACTGGTTTGTTCAAAAAACACAAGTGCATCAGATGGCGTAATAAACAAGAACGCACAATCCATCCAGCTCGCCAATACACATCATCCCATTTCTGCATCATGATGCAACATTACACCCCGACTAGAGACAATGTGGGTCAATGTGGAAATTCTGCAGGGTCTCACCTTTGATATAATACTTGGCCTTTTTGGAGGAGCCAATCCTTCTCAAGTAGGAGGCATTCCTCTTCACCTGGCAGATATTCGCCCCCATACACTGGGTCAAGGAGCTGTTCGTGATGCCAGACAGCTGGATGTGGTAGACGTAGCGGTCGCCATTGGGCCGGATGTCTCCTGTGGCTTTGTGCATGCTAGAGGAGGGGGGAAACATTATTTAGGCCAATTCCTCAACTACAGTACGTAAGAAAGGTGTGAACATATTTATGCTAAATTCATCTGCATTCAGAAATGAGCCCTGACGTTCTGGATTAGATGTCTCAGACCTGTAGTAGAGCGTCCCCAAGCTGAATATGGCACCAGTCTGGGGAACTTTGATTGTGCCATTTATCATCTCCAATTCCTGCTGCTTCACCGCACAGGCTGCCCGAGTCTCCCACTCCACCCAGAACTCACAGTTCTTCAGATCCTCACTACACAAACACACAAGTACACACATTACACAGTGTGCAAAAGGCCAACTTGCCATTGGTATAATGACCCTATATAATCATTCCTCAGTCTTCTAATTAGAATACAACAAGAAAATAGGAAATGTATACGCAGTATTTTTTTAAAACTAAAAAAAAAAAAAAAACATAAAACACTTGAGGAATCGCAGCATGTGGCAGCTTCATCGTGACGCCAAGCTGATCCTTCCACAGCACAAAGAGGCTTGATCAGGAATAGTCGTTTTCTTTTTAACAGTTGTGTACACATTTCCTGTATCTTCTGTTAATAAAGAGACTGAGATTTATATTTGCTCATTATATCATTGCTGAAACAACATATCTAAGTGGTCTAAGACCTTTGGCACTGTACTGCACATCATTACAAACTCAAACTCAACCATGCAGCTCCCAAAATAACCTAAAGCACGGTTAAAGTGCAACAGGTACAAATTCTGCCGTCTAACCATCTTCAAATCTTAATCATTAACACTTACACTCCTACCAACAACATCTACAGTGAGTAAATCAATACTCAGGACTGTCTGGATCTTTCTCCACAGTCACATGACCTAAACCGGGGGCGCTTGAAGACAGAGAATGCCAATGCACTGCAGGAGGCTGGACATTTTTGGTTGATGTACCATTTTTCAGACCAGCAGTGACACTGAGGTGGTTAACTCCAGCAGCACTGCTGTGTCTAATCCACTCATACACACACTGACACACCACATCAGTGTCAGTGCAGTGCTGAGCATGATCCACCACCCAAATAGTACCTGATCTGTGCTGGTCCTGACAACCTCCAGGTAAACATACATGTAAAACAGGGCTTACATTGTAAAAGAACGCGGGGAATTTATTTTTATAAAAAGATAAAATGTTGAATTGATCAGAAATACGCTATTATGTCTGGTCTTCAGGAAACAGCCACATGATCTGCCATCTAGAATGAGTAGCCCACTTTCCATAGGTTATTTTAAAGAAGGTTCACTCACTGCAGAAGTTTGGGGTGACCCACGGTGTTGCCACAAGACAGCTGCACGATGGTTTTGGCCGGAAGCGAACTCTCACACACTGTGTCCCCCATGGTGTAGTTCACCTGAATCTTTCCATCTGAGAATACACAGAAGTGATGGTTATTTTAAAATGATCTGGGTTAAATACTAGTAATAGGATACTTTGTTTAAAAGTAATCCCTTTCTTATAGTCTCTACAGTGCAGTAGAAGTGAACTAGGGTGCTTGAGTGCCGTAGTTTAAGTTTAGTTGCCGCTTTAATACCACCTCAGGGACCCAGATTCAAGATGCTTTCCGGCCGGCACACTCATGCCAGCGCCCTGTGCTCTCTGGGGGAAGGCGCCAGAGCTTACATGACCCGAAAAACGTGTTAAAATGTGAATAAAGAAAGAAAAACTAAATAAATAGGCATTCTTTAAATGTCACTAACCAGTTAAGCTCATGCTCTGGGTATATACTCGTCCCAGGGTCTGGGTTTTACCACTGGAGAGTCTGCGGCACACTGCGGATCCCTCCGGACAGTCGGGCAGGCCGCTGTGGATTTCCTGGCACAGGTTCATGTAGTACCTGCAGAACAATACACACCCAAAACAAGGCGTTAACTGAGGATGAGCCTCACCTCCTGCATGCCACTGCAGCTCACTCACAATCAGACTGACCCATTCAGAAGCAGAACAGTGTGTACTCACGCAGCGTGCTTGTCGCTGAACTTCCACGGCTCAGTGAGAGATGAGAGGGTGCGCAGGTCGTACGTCTGGTGTTTGCTCACTAATTTGCACTCCATTTTCTTCGGAGGGCAAACGACATCGGTGAGCCAGTGGAAGGTGCTGAAACACGCCTGCGTTTCGCTCAGCAGTTTGGGTTTGCCACGGCCCGCCGAGCGATCGCACGTGAACAAGATCGTCGACTGTTTCTTTGCAGCCACTGAAAAATCAATTTTCAGTTTTAGCCAGTTTGAGCTAACAAAATGTCAAAGAAATAACATTCAAAGGTGTAAACATGAGCACAGTCGGAAATTCAATCGATCACAGAATCGTCTCACCACTGGAACAGTGGCCCCATTTCTTGTCTTTGTCATAGCTGTTTGTCGTTGCACACCACTTCTTGCCATCGCTTTGGCCGACAGTGATGCACTCAGAATAGGGTTGGCCCAAATAGGTGAAGGGGAAAACGCAGGTTTCTCCGCCTGTAGTCACTGCATCAGGAACCATCATTCATTAACAGCAGATATCACCACATAGGCAAAACTACAATACAGGATCACATTCACAAATGCCACTTAAAACGTTACTGCGTGTAACCGAGTTCAAGTTTTAGTGCATGTACATTTACAGCATTTAGCAGACGCCCTTATCCAGAGCGACTCACAATTGACACAGTCTTACAATCCAAGCAATTGTGGGTTAAGGGCCCAACAGTGGCAGCTTTGGCTGAGGTCGGATTTGAACCCTAGACCTTCTGGTTCATAGTCCTGCACCTTAACCACTAGGCCACCACAGTTAGTGGCGCTACATCGAGTCAAAAACATTAATTAAATATTACAAATGATTTCAACTATTAATACGGGACATTGCTTGTGATAAAGCTGAAGCCTGACCTGAAGGACACGGGTCTCCACCTCCATACTGCATGATGACAGTCTGATCCACTCGACTGTAGTTCAGACTCATGGCCTGGCTCATGCCAAACGAGGACGCTGAAGCATCAGACATCAAACACACTGGACTGTTCTTACACGCCTTGTTAGTCACAGCGCCGCAGACGTTCAGGTGGTAGGTGCCAGAGGGGACGGGGACCTACAGAACACAGCAGAAGAGTTCGATAGAGACCCTGATGCTGTTCTTCATAACTCACAGGCTCATGTAGATTCTCTTTTACGTTAAGCTGGTTTTATGGAACAGATTTTGTTACCATACAGGACAGAATGAAGACAAATGATCAAGGAACTGTCAAAGCTCATGAAAAACCTGTTTAAGCATTTCTGTCCACGTATTAGAAGTCTTATTAGAAGATCTGGCACGACCATGTTGTGGGATCTATCTCTGAAAAGCATCTTTCTTGTAGAACTGAGCTGACATATCCATACTATGACTAGTACCTCTGCAATGATGACAGCATTCCCAAAAACTGCCTTTTTAAAAGATGTGATCTCAGACAGAACAAGCCTGATTCTTAACCTGTTTAACTCCAAAGCTGCCATTCAGTTTAGTTGCAGAATTACATAAAACAGTTGGGTTTTTAATTGAAATATAGGGCATTTCAACCATCTCTTATAGTTTTTCCAAGTAGATAAACATTTGCATTTTTATAATTCAAAAGCTAGGCAACAGTCACCATTCTAAAACAGCATCTTAAAATCCAAAAGTCTTAGGCCACCATTAGATTAGAAATACAACTGTTTCAGCAACAGTATAATGTCCATAGGTAATAATTTCTTGAGCAATAGCAGAATCCGGCAGCTTCATCCGGATGCCAAGTTGACCCTTCTACAGTACGAAGAAGCTTGATCAGTCATGGTCTTATTGGAAAGGTAGGACCCAAGAAACCACCTTATCAGAACAGTAACGAGGTGATAAGCTAAAGATTGGAATGATTCACAAAGATTGGAATGAAGATCAGTAGAAGAGAATATTATCAGGTTTTTAGGTCCAATCGACGACAATGTGTTATATATGGCCATTATACCATTGCTAAAACAACAAATCTAACGGTGGCCTAAGACTTTTGCACAGTGCTGTATATACACTAGTATATAATATACTGTATACAGTGGTGTGAAAAAGTGTTTGCCCCCTTCCTGATTTCCTATTTTTTTGCATGTTTGTCACACTTAAGTCTTTCGGAAAGGGTGGCCCAACCAGTTATTAGGTTTAGGGGGAATCACTTTCACACAGGGCCATCTAGGTTTGGATTTTTTTTTTGCCCTTAATAATAAACACCTTCATTTAAAAACTGCATTTTGTGTTTACTTGTGTTGCCTTTGACTAATATTTACATTGGTTTGATGTTCTGAAACACTGAAGCGTCTGTGGTATAAATCGTCAGAAGTAACCTCACTCACCTGTAGTCTGATGCTTAAATGCCCCGAGTTTTGTAAATTCATTTCATAATGGTCACAGACGTACGTGTTAACACTCTCCAGGATATTCTGGATAAGAGCTTTTGTTCTACATGGAAATGTAAACCTACCTAAATTGAATGTATGCTTTAAACACATGTATACCGACGGCTACCTGAATGTCTCCGGACAGATGTGACAGGTCGAAGGTGTACTGCAGCTCGGAGACTTTAAGCTTGCAGCCCTCTGCAATGACCGTCTGCGGACACACCACCGGGGTCGCCCATTCAAACACGTACATACAGTCCAGCTGACGCATCATCACCGGAGCACCCTGCGTTCACACAGGAAGCGGTTATGTAACATGCAGCAAAGAATAACATAGTAAAATTCACATATACCATATTAAGATATATACATGTCCCGGGGGTACCCATCTCTCAAAAGCCTAAGTGTGCCTGGGATAACTAAGTCACAAAGATCAGCTTCCTTTTCAAATAGCACTTGCTCTCATGTAGTCAAAACTTTGTTTTATTATCCGGCAGGAACCAAACAAAGCTCTCTCCAAGTTAGCAAAAGAAATTGTTTCTTGGACTCAAGAATCAGGGACTGAATGGCATTGGGGTGATGAGAATTTGAAGCAGAACCATCACCTTGTTGGTACAAGAAGCACAAAGTGTGTAACTCTTACCAGCTCACTGCCTTTTTGGCAGGTGAAAATGATTTTGGAGGTGTAATTTACTGAGGAGTCGGAGGCACACGGAGTCCTGCTGGTGAACTTGATCATCACCTGGCAAAGATAAAACATCCGTGAGTACGAAGTACAGACAGAACTACAAAACTGGTTTTTCATTCATTTTGTCAAAATTTTTTAATTCCATGTTGCATGAATGAAATAGCCTAAAGGTATTATTGTCTTGTGTTTCAAGCAACAACAATTGATTAACATAAAATATTACACATAACAGAATTACTTTTTAAAAACAATTTGTAGCTCCGAACGTATAAAATTTAATTGCAGGATTATGAGGAAATGTTGAATTCCATTGCACCAAGGCTCACTAGGTAATGAGACAGACCCGATGAACACTCGGGTCAAGTTCTCGTTTCGTTCAGGTTCTCTTAAGAGATGTTCCGTTTGCATTTCTTTAAAATGAAGGCATAGAAGGTGTCTTTCAAACACAGAGACCTGGCCCCACACAGCTGACATGTTTGCTGTATCTACAAACAGCTTCCCGCTGCACACTGGTTTGATTGGTCACCAAAAACACCACTGTTTGGTATAAATTATTTGGGCTTTTCACTTATTTTTCAGTGCTCATTTTGCTATTTTCGGCCAAATGATTTTGGTTGCCAAATCTTCGGTGCATCCCTGCACAGACTGAGAAAAATAGTTTGAAATCTCAGGAAAGGGGATACATGCACTAAGAAATCAGATCACTGAGAAAAATCCAGCTCTCTATCAGATCTCACACGGATTTCCAGACCTCAATCCGATCTGGGAAAGTGGAGTATGGTGTTTACATGACGCTTGAGTAATGGGATAACTGCATAAATACCCCTGAAATCCTGACCAAGATAAAAAGTGGGTAAAGCAGGAATGCACAACATATTCACAAACTAACGCAGAAATCCAGGTGATACCAAAGGGTTCACAGTTTTTCCTTGTAACTGTTCTAAAAATATCAGGAACAAAGAGAGCAATCCACCTCATCAGTCGGGGGGTCGTACTGAGGGGAAGCAGCACGTCCGATGTCCTGCACAGAGGGAAAACAAGCACAGCTGTTCATGTACTGGGACCAGAAAGTTCAGCAAAACAATTCCACCATGGAGCAGCCGGCTCATGTGACTCACACACACACACACACACACACACACACACACACACACACACACACACACACACACACACACCCCATGTCATGGATCTGAGAGCTCACATGTAAGCAGTTCTAAGATCCTGACAAACAGCATGACCAAGAACAGACACAGTTTCAAAGGATGAGGGTTCCAGCGCCATCTGCTTAGGGATTGTGGTGCTGAAGCTGTACTAGACTACTGACTAGTAAGACCAAGCTCTCACTGCTGGATCGTTTGGACTGTCCTCAAAACTACAATTTATACACAAAAGTTTGTGGACACAAACAATCCAACACACAGGTATTAGTATGGAATTTCATCCCACATTTGCTTCTACAACAACCCTTGTTCTTCTAAGATGGCTTTTCACCCGATTCTGGAACATGACTATGTGGTCGGCTTCTGATATTAGGCAATAAGCCGAGGCTCACTTGTAGGCATTCAAATGCATTCTCAAGGTGTCTGATTGATTTGAGGTCAAGACTCTGTGCAAACCAGCCAAGTTCAGCAGCAGCGCTCAGAAATTAGAAGGGGTGTCCACAAACTTTCATCTGTATAGTGTTGCCAAACAACTAAACGCTAAAACTAAATGCAGCCAACATTACTGTACTGAACCAAAGGTACTCACTATGGGGTCTCCATCATCTGGGTCCATGCACACTGCAGCTCCAGGAGGACATTTCACCCCTGGGATGGGGTTGAGTGGCTGGCAGATGTTGATGTAGAAATCAGGAGACTTGTCCTTGTCCACATCCTCGTCTGTGGCGGTGTAGTAGCCGTTCACGTTAATCAGAGGACTGAGATCTATCAGGGTGGTTCCGTTCCAAACCGAGCAAGTCACCTATAGAAAGGACAGCTTGATTAGGAAGCCAGCTCTATAACAGGGGTTTGGCTGGAAGTTCACTGCAGGACAATGAGACTAAGCAAGTGGAGACTAGCCAAGACCTGTCCATTCAAGACCTGTCAATTTATATACCTGTGTCACAGCTGGGATTTAATTCCTATAGCGTCAAGGAAGCTCAGGGTTTTAATGGGCATTTTTAGCATTTAGCACACAGTTTACAGTGGTGCTTGAAAGTTTGTGAACCCTTTAGAATTTTTTATATTTCTGCATCAATATGACCTAAAACATCATCAGATTTTCACACAAGTCCTAAAAGTAGATAAAGAGAACCCAGTTCAACAAATGAGACAAATTTGAAGGTTTGAAGGTTATTGAAGGCAGTTAATTTGAAGGTGAAATTAGAGTCAGGTGTTTTCAATCAATGGGATGACAATCAGGTGCGAGTGGGCACCGTTTTATTTAAAGAACAGGGATCTATCAAAGTCTGCTCTTCACAACACGTTTGTGGAAGTGTATCATGTTACGAACAAAGATGTCATCTGAGGACCTCAGAAAAAGAGTTGTTGATGCTCGTCAGGCTGCAAAAGGTTACAAAACCATCTCTCAAGAGTTTGGACTCCACAAATCCAGTCAGACAGATTGTGTACAAATGGAGGAAATTCAAGACCATGGTTACCCTCCCCAGGAGTGGTCGACCAACAAAGATCACTCCAAGAGCAAGGTGTGTAATAGTTGGCGAGGTCACAAAGGACCCCAGGGTAACTTCTAAGCAACTGAAGGCCTCTCTCATATTGGCTAATGTTAATGTTCATGAGTCCACCATCAGAAGAACTCTGAACAACAATGGTGTGCATGGCAGGGTTGCCTTATAAAATGTGGATTATAAATTTTTCTACATTATTATTTATGGGAAAAACGATCTTCTTCAGCACTTGATGTAACTTTTACTGAGCTTCCACTGTAGTTTTTTTCCTGGTCAGGGTTGCAAAGGTGGCTATCCCCAGAGAACACAGGACTACACACCAGTACATCACAGAGCTGGAAAGAATAAACAACCGGCCTCTATACATTATATGTGGGAGGAACCCACGCGGACACGCGATTTGATCCCTGCAGAGTCAACCTCCTTCCTTTTTGAAATTCAACAAAACAACTCAGTCATCCAGGGATGGCCATACTTTTGCGTGACCCTGTCTTTCCCCCCCATGCCTTGCGTCACCTGTTGTTCGCAGACCAGCGGGGTGTGCCAGGAGAAAAAGTGAGTGCAGGTGTCCGAGTCCGAGTCGACCAGCACGGGCTCGCTGGTGCCGCTTCCCTCCGATTTGCAGACGAAGCTGATGACGCTCTTATGTCTCAGGGACGGATTTCCAGCGCAAACATCTCCGCCCTCGTAGGTCAGCTCCACCACCTGATCCTTAAAGACCAGCTTCTTGTTAGCGTTGCCTCCGTTCAGGGCGGTCTTGGCATCCTTGATACACACTCCTGCAGTACGGACACAGGGATCAATCAGTTCGGGTTGGATTGAGAGAATTTAAACAGGAAGGTCTATTTTTACCTGTTCCTGAAGCACAGCCTGCATTCTCCATGGATCCACACACATTGAGGCGGTACATCTTCCTCACTTCTCTGTGGTCACTACACAGTGTAACCACCGACTCTAGTCAGGGCGTTTAGGTCAAACAGATGCCCTGTGGAGGATATTTAGTTACATTTATCCAAAAGACCATTTTTTTTCTATACGAAATATCTATCAGGTTGAAAAAAAGTTAAAACCACTTTTAGGTTGGTGCTACAAGGCACCTCATGGATGACAGGCTTCATCGCAGAACACTGCCCACAGCCTCTCACACTCAATGTTCACTTCACCTCTGAGTGGGTTAATGTCATGGCTGATCTGTGTAGTTTTAAATGCTGTTATTTTGTGCCGACACTATTGCCTGGGTATTGAATTCATACAGTGAAGTCCAGGATAGGCTCTTTTAAAAGAACTGCGAGAGGAAACCCATGAAAAGACTGGACAAACTTCACACAGACATGCTGAGCCAAAAATCTAACCTGGATCTCTAGACTGACGTGATTTGAACACACAGGCACGATCACACACCTCTAAGGGTTAATAATCCTGACACCGACTCACCGGTACGTGGATTGGAGACCTTACAGTCTCCGTGCTCGGCGCTGTTGAGGGGACACGCTGCAGCTGTGAACCACACAAACTTGTACACACAGTCTTCCAGTGCCATGATCAGAGTTGGCTTCGAGTCCTGCGGCACACACACATTTTAACCTCACACAGTATTCTCGTTAGACTTACAGTGGTACTTGAGTTTGTGAACCCTTTAGAATTTTTTAGATTTCTGCATAAATACTGAATTACTAACATAAATCAGAAGAACACTGGACACCAATGGTGTGCATGGCAGGGTTACAAGGAGAAAGCCTCTGCCCTCCAAAAAGAACATTGCTGCTTGTCTGCAGTTTGCTAAAGATCACGTGGACGAGCCAGAAGGCTATTGGAAGAATGTTTTGTGGACGGATGAAACCAAATTAGAACTTCTTGGTTTAAAAGAAAAGTGTTATGTTTGGAGAAAGGAAGACACTGCATTCCAGCATAAGAACCTTATCCCATCTGTGAAACATGGTGGTGGTAGTATCATGGTTTGGGCCTGTTTTGCTGCATCTGGGCCAGGACGGCTTGCCACCATTGATGGAACAATGAATTCTGAATGATATCAGAGAATTCTAAAGGAAAATGTCAGGCCATCTGTCCATGAACTGAATCTCAAGAGAAGGTGGGTCATGCAACAAGACAACGACCCTAAGCACACAAGCCGTTCTACCAAAGAATGTTTACAGAAGAATAAAGTTCATGTTGTATTTTATTTGCGAATCTCACCACTTTGTTGCGGTCACATTTGAAGCGGAGGATTGTGGTTCGATTGCGTTCTCCATTGGGACAGGATGCACCGTCGGTGTACTTCAGAACCAGAGTGTCGGTCTCCCACTGTGGCTCGGACTGAACCTCTCCCAGACTCACATAATCCTCACCCGTCTTCACACACGCCGCAGCGCCGCTCGGACATCCCCACGAACCTGATTCATACAGGTACCCATTAACCATTAACCCATCAATACAGAACAATGTGAGTGAAATGATTACCATTCTAACAAAAGTACAAAATATTACTGTGTATGCCCCAGAGCTCTGACTCACCACTCTGAGGCACTAGAGACTTGCACACGTTGATGTAGAAGCGCTGGTTCTTCCCATTCGGTGGCTGGACCACCCAGTTACTGCTGTGCAGAGCCAGGGAGGAAAGGTCGTACGAGTGTCCAGTGCCATCACTGCGTAGAGAAGAGAGATGATTTAAAAAAAGGTGAAACTCAGAACTGAGTCTAAAACCACAAGGATTTAAGAGTGTCTAAAATCTGCTGTTCAAACATGGTATTCATGTGAAGAGTGTGGGTCAACTGGACACTTCATTCCTACTCAAGTCGTCAGTTTTTAACTCCCTGTGCTCTGGGCAAAATGGAAATATCAATGGTGAAGTGCTTCTTGTTTAGACCTGAACTGGTTTGAAAAGCACAATGATGCGTGTTATTCGTTTAGGTGGATTGTGGTGCTGTGTCACTACGAGTTGAATGAAGATCTGGCAACAGTTCTAGTCATTAACGCAGAAATCCAGAAGAAAAAATATATGTAGTTTCTCACACACCTAATGAGCAAAACTACAATATAGACCTTTGCAACAACTAAAAGTAGGGATTGCTCCAGGTCAATGTGTAGTTCTTAATACTTTTGCATTCTGTGTACTAGGGGTGTAACGAAGCATCAAGACAATGTACATCGCCGAGTTTCGGGTTGAGTATCGTTTGCATTTTATTGATTCTGATTCCGATTATTATCGGTTCCAAGTTTCGATTCCAGAATGGTGAGAAAACGTGCCAAATGTTCAGGTATAAAGAACATCTTTTTAAAAATATCTCAACTTCAAAAGTAATCATTTGTACATTAAGCTTTTTTCTTCCCATTTAACCCTATTAGAAGTAAAAATCCAGATGTGGTTTAATGTTCTAAAGCAGTGACCGATCAACACCAAGCTTCTCTCAGTTACTACTGACCATAATTCATCTCTACTGCTGAAGTGACTAACGTGGTGCAAAAAGGAAAGTAATCATGTTTACAGCAAGTGTTTCACTTATAACAGGTTTAAATGGGAAGAAAAAAAGCTCAAAGTGAAAATTATTCCTTTCCTTTTGGATCTCAGGTTTGTCATTTCAGCAGCAGAGATCACCTGACACACCGATCCTTGCAGATAGATCCCACCTTCCAGACGTATTTTGAACCATAAAATGTGTAAGTGGAATTTGAAATTCTGTTTCTTTAACAGGTACCTAATTCTTGAATTTTTTTGAATGGGTCATTGTTAATGTTCGGTAATAAAAGGAATGTTTTCACCCGTTTATTTAAGATATGGTGATAAACCTCTGGTCCTAGCAATTTCTTTTAATTGCAATTTGTTTGTTTAAAAACTTATACAAGACTGCGCTTTGTTTTGCATCGTTTCCACGTCAGAAATAAAAATGAAATACAAATCGATAATCGTGAGAAAACTGAATCGTGAACTCGGTATCGTGTATCGAATCGAATAGTGAGCAGAACAAATCGTTACACCCATCGGGTTTGTACACATCTTCCACTGACATTTATTCATATCTAGATGAATTAAATTGCAAATATTTCTGTACAGATGTTGTCCTTTGGTGCCTGCATGCCTTGTATGAGTGACGGTCCTTACTTGTAGGAGCAGCTGATCGTCTTGAAAGGGGGACAGGCCAGGGCAGTGTGCCATTCGAACAGGTAGGTACAGTCTGCTGTCTCCCTAATGAACGCTGGCTTCCCCTACAGGCAATGTTCAGAGATGTTAGGGGACAGACACTATAAACACTTTTACATTTGTCCCACACTTTATGTGCTGGTCTGTTTGCTGGTGGCAGACCATAAAATGCTTGCCTTTGAGTTCATATAAAAACTGAAAGCAATTCCGAGTGCCTGAGACCATAGGTGAGCACAGATTTTTTGAAACTGAATAGTGGGCCTAGGACTGTCTTAGAGAAGAGAACATTGCATTCTGACATCGCTAAAGTGACAAGGCTTTGAAAATGCCAGCACGAGGAACGGATTTTCCTCTGAGAAATGATGGATATAGAGCTTTGGGAATTGAGCAAGCCTAGGGCGACAGTGGCAAGGAAAACCTCCCTAAGTATTGTCAGTAAGAAACCTTGGGAGGACCAAGACTCAAAAATGGACCAACCTCCTTGGGCAACGTAGATGATAAATCTAAAAATGAAACTAAATTCATGGAGTCATACTTCAAATAAAATGTGAAATATGCACATCGGCACTAAGTCGTCACTCAGAATTCAGTTTCTGCATGCATGTATGAACTCAAAGACACCCATACCACTTCGAAACCTTAAAAAAAGTTCATACTGGACTCATGCTGTGGTCGCAGGAGAACAGAATGGCTGTCGATCGCTCATAGACTTTGTGGCATTTCTCCCCATTGGTGAGTTGATCATAATGACTCCATCATCAAACGTCAGGTTTTGATTAGCCACCCCTGGAACAGATAAATCCAGCTCATTAAAAGCTGATCAAGAAACAGCAAGCAGTCGATTTAAAACAAGTACTGACCAGCAATCCGGTGGCTGCTGCCCTCTACTTGACAGGAGGAGACCTTGTCATCTCCGTGTGCGCACACCGAGGCCTTAATGGGGCTACAGACCGCAAAATGATAGTCATACTGGTTGCTCTTCACAGTGTAGTCCTGCCCAGACAGAGATATCAGGTTGTACTCGTAACCACTCCTCGGATCCTTCACCTTACAGTTTGTACCTGACAGGACAGGAACAGGCTGAGTACAGGCACTCGCACAGGGACCGGTTTCTTTTAGGATAAGCAGCTAACATTGCTGCCCATCAGACTTACCTTGCACTCTCTTAACAGGGCAAGCCTCGGACGTCCTCCAGATGAAAACGTACTCGCAGCCATCTTTACGATCAAACATTGGTGAGCCCTTTAAAAAAAGAAACAGCAAGTTGATTGGCATGAGTAGATAGAGGTTCACATACTTTCTTAATGAGGAGAAGAAGTTAGTTATATACAGTCACTGGCGAAAAAGTAATAATAATGCAGCCCCCATTGCCCTATAAAAAGTCAAGTCAGGTCAGCATTATTTCTATAGCACTTTTTACAATGGAGCATTGTCTCAAAGCAACTTTACAATTTTACATTATCTCCTAATATCTACATACAATCCCAAATTGAGCAAGCCTAGGGCGACAGTGGCAAGAAAAACTCTTAGAGGCTACTTTTGGGTAGTGTACCGCTTGGTGACGTCACTGACTGTTAGACATGCCTCTATGATGCACTCAAATACATTTTGCCCAGCTGACAGACTTCGTTAGGGGGAGTGTCATTGGACTGACAGAAGCAGGACGATCATTTCGCAGGATACCATACAGAACCTGTATGACTCCATGTCCGACTGTATCTCATCTTGTATCCAGGCTACCCAACAGGGTACTAGAGCCTCCTTTCAATTGTACAGATCTCCCCAAAAAACCTTTGCTTTAATATTGCAATCACTTACATATATCAATACATTCACACACAAAGTTTCAGTCGATTCCAACAACTCCTAAGTGTGTAAAATGTTTGTCAATGAACGTACATCTGTGTATGTATTTTCTATTTGAAGGTTTTATGCCAATAAAAGTAAAGGTTGGCAGAAATGCTGACTGGATGTGACAAGAATCCATTACTGCCCATTTTCTATTTTCCTGTGAGTGTGTGTGTTGTTTCACAGGAGGTGTGTGTATAGATCAAGTACATGGGTTACAAATTCCTACACGAACTAGAAAACAAGCCATCTTTATCATTTTAAAACGAAGCATGGCAAACAGTATTATGAAAGCCAAGCTGTGTGTGCCGCATCCAGTAAACGTCATTACAGACCATGTCGGTGTTTTAACTCTGTGTGTGTGTGTGTGTGTATGTATGAAGTGGAACCGAAATGAGGCTTCTTACAGGACTGTCGTCACACTGGAAGATGATGCGTGTCGAGTAGCGCCCGTCTGATCCACACTTATCCCCGCCCTGATAGACGATGCTGATGGAGCCGTCCGATGCGGCCTGCAGGCTGGATGCACAAAGCCCAGATTCAAACCTGTGCCGTTAAACTGGCCGCATGCTCCGATCACTCCCACTGCGAACGACACGCGCCTTTTAATCACACGGCTCATGTGATGGACCAACACTTACATGGCATTTCATCAGAAGGGACACATGACTGACAGCCATAATGGTGCAAACACAAACCTCTAACAGCAGTACTACAGAAAACAAGTTTAGAGCCGCAGGAACACACACACAGTCACACTTTAGAGACACCAACCGACTTGAAACATCCATGGGAGCAGTGTTAATTTTGACAGCAAATTTTGATTTAGTTTTAGTCGACTAATTATAATAAGATAAGAGTTGACTAAATCTACAATAGCTTCAGTTGCCAAAAATATAAAGGTTGCAATACGTACATTTTTTTAAACATTTCCCTTGAATTATTTAAAATGAAACACCTACATGCATGCCTTGATAACATTATACATTAGCGTTGTTATAACTCAATTTCCAACAAAGAACTGCTTTAAACTCGGTGTGGATGCTCCTGAGATGCTGTAGAATTGAATAAAGTTGGAAAAATTTTGTATATTACGAGCGTTATTAAACATATAAGATCAGAAGATCTGGTAACAAGTGTTCATGTATTCATAATTACAGTATGAAAAGAGTTTATGTCACCAGAATACTCCTTAAAGATAGTATGAACACTTTTTATACAAAGTAAAAATATATCCACGTGTAAAAACTGGAAACATTTGAACTTTTTCGCTGAAATATTCGCTTGAACATCGAGGGCGTTTGTAAGGCTACCGTAATACCGCTAAAATAGGAGCAGGCGCCATTTAGGTGCGGATAGTTTGTCCGCAGTTTCAGGATGACATGGCCAAATTTTTTACCGGAGACGGTCGCTCCACACAGTTTACAAACAGTCCTTGTCATTAAATGAGAAATGTGCCCGTATATCTCTCATTTGTTAATATTGTCGAGTTGTTTTCATGAGAAACAGTACAGAGGCTACTTGTACGATCTTCCCAGGGTTAGATCAAACGTCTGCGTCTTAGCACATTACTGACTGGATCACTACCCAACTTGTCCCGCCTTCCCATAAAACTAAATCAGATCTGATTGGATGTCGTCCCTGCCAAACACTTTCCTCTCGTTTTTATTCACTGACAAAAGTGTCAATTCATTTCATCCTAGTTTTTGTCGTTTTTCATTCATTTTAATTTAATCATAGTCTTGTTTACCTTCGACACAAGGGTCGTTGATGAAAACTATGAGGAAATTACTTCCTCAACAAAATTAACACTGCTTGGGAGGAAACCAGTGTAACCAGCGGAAACCCGTGCAGACACAAGTACAACATACAAACTCCAGTTTGACAAATACAGAATGAAGCAAGAGTTTCTTATACAGCCAAAGAGGGACTTACTCTTG
The DNA here is from genome assembly GCA_025084515.1 of Ancistrus triradiatus. Classification (NCBI taxonomy): domain Eukaryota; kingdom Metazoa; phylum Chordata; class Actinopteri; order Siluriformes; family Loricariidae; genus Ancistrus; species Ancistrus triradiatus. The sequence goes on along the minus strand of JAJAGP010002666.1, from coordinate 41,671 downwards.
CAGCCGGGGATGAAGGGCAGGGGTTTACACACACTGAGGTAGAACTTCTGTGACTTGGCCTGCTCTGAAGTATCCAGAGGAACGTAGGCTTTACCATGCAGGCTGAGATCACTCAGGTCATACTCGTTCCCCTGAGAGTCTGAAAAAGAGGTGAAGAAACATAGCTCGGGTCACTTATGAAAACATACATAACATAAAATTAAAACCCTCCGACGTTTGCTAGAGTATTATCAGGCTAAAGTTCTCAGCATGAGCTATACTGCTTCAGGAGATGCTATGCCAGAGCTAAAGGGGTTTAAAGTCAATGGCACTTCTAGTGGTAAACGCTGTAATTAACAGGATCGAATACAAAATGTCACCCTTCCCATTTAGGACTTGTTTCAGTCGAAACTCGATTCACGGTTTATGATTCACGATTCAGTCCACAGTGATTCAGATTCACAATTGTATCTATTTTAGTGCAAATAAGTCTCGGTGAGTCCTAAAAAGGGTTGTACTGACTGCCAACTGAAAGGGAAATCCTGTCCTGAATCATCTAGAACACAGGCTGCAGTTAGATTTAGGAGTTCTAGCGCCCGAAGTTCACCAATAGAGCACTAAATTCCATGCAAGTTTTCAACAATTTATTGTAGAATAAATTTGTTTTGTGATAATGATTTTGGCCAACTGTAGGTTAACGTAAGCGTTTTAAACATCAACTTGCTTATCTTTACTTATCATAGGCTCCGCGATGTTATACTCATTAACTCCTCGGTTCATGACACATTTAACTTATGATGGATTTGTCTGAACATATCCCCATTGTAAATCAGGGAGCACCTGTACAATACAACTCCATTAATGCATATAATGCCTTATACAGTGTGGATTTTCTGGGGGTCTGGAACAGATTCACTTAATTTACATTATCCCTTATGGGAAATAATTTGCTCGAGAACCGAGGCACCGCTGTAAATGGAAGAAAGTCGAATCTAAATGCAACAAAGCTCACCGATAACTCGGCAGTCCACAGGAGCAGGCTCGCAAGCCAGAGCTGTGGAGAACTCGAACAGGACGTCATGCTGTGTGTGTTCGGATGTGCTCATCTCCTCACGAATGAGCTTCAATGAGCCCGTCGTGGCATTCTGATCACACACAAAATTAATGTTGAAAGTAGATCTGGTGCCTGCAAAGAAAGACAGAGTTCAGTGGTTCCCAAAGTGGAGCCGCGCCCACGTGGGGGGGATAAGATCAGAAACTATGGTGAAAGCAATGAATGTTGTTACACAATAATGCATATCACTTCTAATAACTCCACTGTAATGGTGATTAGTTACTTTATATGTTTTGTTTAATAAGAAGCTGCAGTTTTGTAAGAATTACAAAGTTTAAACTAAATTCCAGTTTGGAAGCAAAAGGCATGAATGTGGTTTTTGGGGGAGGGCATGAAAATTATTATCTACAACAATGGGGCATTGCAGAAAAAGTTTGGGAACCAACAGATTAGTAATTGGGTACTGGTGGTCACTAAGCAGAACTCTTGTTCAAACAGTAAAAAATGCAAAATAAATAAAAACCCTAATTTCAGTGATAAGGATTTTGACTAAGACTATGGACCAGAAGGTCCAGGGTTCAAATCCCACCTCTGCCAACCTGCCACTGTTGGGTCCTTAACCCAAAATTGCTTGGACTGTAACAGTTGTAATTGCTGTGTTAGGTGTAAGTCGCTCTGGATAAGGGCGTCTGCTAAATGCCTAGATGTATAGCCAAACGTTTGTGGACACCCCAAAATAAAATTCCAGAACATAGGCATTAGTATGGAGATTGCTCCCCTTTGCTGTAACATTAACTTTTCACTGCATTCTGTCAAGTTCTCAATTAAAGATGGCGAACCATTTCTTTCTGAATTTCGTTTTAGGAGAGCAGCGCGGAAAGCTAATCAACTGACATGTCCATTCTGTTTATTACTGAGTACTATGTCTAAACAAAAATACACACAGAGCCTTTAGCTACTTTTTCCACATAACATACGTAACATGTACGCACCCAGCACTTTATTGAGTTCTCCTTTGTAGGTGAGGCTGAGCAGACCATCTGTGGAGAACTGTAGCGTTCTCTCTACTCCTACAAAACTATGAGGCTTGCCATCCTCCACCACACAACCCGCCACATCGGTCTTGTCTGTTCCACACCCAGGAGCGCTTCCGCAAATGTTCACCTGCAGAAATGTCATTAACGCATGACTTTAGAAAGATTTTCTTAAAGTAAGAGCTTGGAAAGAACAACATTTTCTAAGTAATGGTGGTTAGTCAACATCTTACATTTCTTATCAGTAACATCAGCTTCATAAGTTAGGGGCAAAACTAAAGAAACAAAAACTTCAGCTACTAATCAAATTTGGCCTATGTACTTCATCTGGGGCAAGTCCAGACTAATCAATTCAATCTAAAACAAATCATCTTTCAGAAATGGTCTCAGATAGAATTTTGCTCTTACGATGAACTGTTTCCCGTTTGCAGTTGTGTTGTATCCAGTTTTGGACGACAGAGGGAGCAGGTTGAACTCAAAGCCAGTGTTGGGGTGCTTCAATGAACAGGTCTAACACACACAATATAAAACAAAACAAGTTATAACAAGACAATAAAAAATAATCTCAATTGTTATGACCACTGATTAGGGTCAATGATCAATATGATTTAATAAAGCAAACATAAACAGCACAGATATGATATTATTGTTCTTTTATTTTCCTTAAAAGTTCCATGTTTTTCCCCTGAATGGCAGATCTGTTCAATCTTTACATCAGACCAGAGAATCTTGAGTGGTTTTTTAAACTCCAGGCAGACTATCACGTGTCTTTTACTGAGGAGAGACGTCGGTTTGGTCACTCTGCCATAAAGCCCAGATTGGTGAAGTGCAGCAGTGATGGTGGACTTTCTGGAAGGTTCTCCCATCTGCACACAGGACCTTTGGAGCTCATCCAGAGTGACCAAGTCCCTTCTCCAAGATGACTTAGTTTGGTGGGGCGGCCAGCTCTAGAAGAGTCCTGGTTGTTCCAAATTTCTTCCATTTAAGAATTATGGAGGTCACTCTGCTCTTGGGAGCTTTCAGTGCAGCAAAGTTTTTGTATCCTTCTCCAAATTCGCTCCACATAGTCCTCTACAGGCAGTTCTTTCCTCATCATGGCTTGGTTTCTGCTCTGATATACACTGTTAGCTGTGAGACCTTCCAAATCATGTCCAATCAACTGAATTTTCCACAGATGGATCCAGTCAAGGTGTAGAAACATCTCAAAGGTGATCAAGAGAAATGGGAGGCCCCCAGACCTACATTTCATTAGGTGTCATAGCAAAGGGTCTAAATACTTGCGTCCATGCCAAATTTTAGTTATCCCTTTTTAGTAAAATTTGCTAAACTTTCTAGAATCCTTTTCTCAATTTCACATAATGGGCTATGGCGTTTACAAGGACAGGGGACAACCTGATTTTTTTTAGCATAAGGGAAAGGGTCTAAAGACTTTCCGAATGCACTGTACACAAGACATTTTTATTTCCTGTAATAATTCTTAAGACCTTGTTCATCAAGAAAACACTACAGGATCATTACAAAGGTGCCAACATGTTTGAACACCCCAAATTTTCAGTTCTTCTAATATCCTTTAAAACTGATGTCCTGAAAATATGACACACAATTGTTAATAAAGTATGTTCAGGGGGCAATAAAACTTTTGTATAAGACATGTTTTTGGTCTGTTCACGATCTACCCTGTTGCTCCTGCATTATCACACAATCCTAAATGCTAAAGGGTCCTCAGTGCTCATAGGACGCACCTGGTTGGTATCTACAGCAGTGGAAATAGCACAGGCTGCCTCCGTGTCCCACAAGAAGTTGGCTGTGCAGTTCTGATTCGTGAAGAACCGTGGACCAGATGACTGGGTCAGAGAGAATGAGAGAGAAAAAAGGCGGCAGTTAATCAGCAGTTCTCCAGCTCCTAAGATGAGGGGTCACCAATTTGACCAAGAGTAAAAATACGAGATTTTAAAAATTAATTATGAAATAAAGGTGCAGTTGGGAGACTTGGTTAAATGAATATCAGTCCCAAATATATGAGTAAATCAACAGTGAGTACTGAGATTATACAGCTGATAAACCTTGTCTGAAGCACAACAATCATAAAATATAATACTATAAAATCTACTGACATAAAAGTACCTAATATATGCATTATTACAAGTATTTTGCCATTAAAAATGGATCATTCTGTAATCAGTGGTGTAGGTTTCTCTTGTTGCGTGATGAATGCAGTGCCTCGGGAGCCCTCCATTAGAGAACCGGCAACAAACAACTGAATTAGTAAAAATTAATAAATGTATTCTGTTAAAGTTTAAATTGTCCACTTATGTAGCTGTGCAGTGCTTTTTAATGGAAAAAAAAAAATTGTGTGATTACCGGTGACAAAACGTTTACCATCTAAACCACCCAAGACAGAGGAGTTCGTTTTTGAGTCTTGGTCATCCCAAAGTTTCTTCCCTAAAATGTTTAGGGAGTTTTTCCTTGCTGCTATCACCCTAGGACAAGGCTCCATTGTAAAAAGCACTATAGAAATAAATCTGACTTGACTTGACAACACTATCGATTAGCCATCACATTAAAAGCACCTCCCATTCGTGCTGGCCAGGCTCTGAAGACCTCTGAAGTTGGTCTGTGTCATCAGGCATCAAGACATTAGCAGCAGATCCTTTAAGTCTGTAAGTTGTGAGGACTGACCTCCACGGACTGGTCTGTCCAGCACATCCCACATATACGCTTGAACGAATTGAGATCTGGGAAATTGAGGCCAAGGCAACGTGCTGAACACTTGCTCTTTTTGTTCTTCAAACCATTCTGAACAAGTAAGGCAGGGCACATCATCCTGGTGATAGAGGTCACTGCCATTATGAAGTACTGTTGCCATAAGAGGATGACCGCAACAACGTTTAGATAGGTGTCAAAGTAACATCCACATGAATGCCAGGACCCAAGGTTCGACCACATATCACACTGTCAATGTTATTCGCTTCACCTCCGAGTGGATTTAAGGTCACGGCTGATCGGTGTACACGATATAAGTTCTTTTTCCGGTCAGCCTCAAGGGGGCACCAGAGCCTCTCCCTGGAGAACACATGGCACTCTATAGATGGGACAGCCCTTCACCAAAGGGCTGTGGGATTAGCAGATGGGGCCGTACCCAGTCTGGCTGAAAGGGGACTCAGATCCCCATGGTGGTGGGTTAGCGTACAACAGTGATGTGCCCCCAGAGTACACAAATTCATAAGTTATAATCAAAAATAAAGCAACAGAGGGATCTCTGAAGCATTTACAAAGACTAAACGTCTTACATTACACAAAAAATATATATTTTAAAGTGTTTACCAAAGAAAACTGCACAGATCAGTCACAGCTCCACCTGGAATTAAGTCCTTTATGGGTTGCCAGTTAAAACTGAGCAAGTCTGGGGTGACAGTGGCAAGGAAAAACATAAGGTAGAAACCTTGGGAAGACCAAGACTCAAACAGGGACCCAACCACCTTGGGCAAACTAAATGCTATATGTAAGAATTAAACTAAGTTACCTAATTAATAGGTTTTTAGTAATCTTTACATGAACAGAGTCTAAACATAAAAAGTGAAAGAAAGAACGCATTTCAAGGAACTATAATAAATAAAATTAAATAGAATTACACAGACAATAATAAATCGAAGATATTATAATAAGTACAATAAAATAGAGAATATAAGACAATAGTGTATATATAAATATAACATTGGATATAATAACAGATTATGCATATCGGCATCATTTTGTCCAGTAAACTGAATCATTGTAGGTTCTGTAGGTTCATTAGACATGATATGATATGATGGGATCCTCACCGTTGGTCCTTTAGAGCAGATGAAATGAATGCGGGTGGTGTAGGTACTCCTCACTCCTTCCACTTCACACACCGAGCCGTCCGTGTACTCCAGCATCAACTGGTTGTCTGCTACAAACACCGGGTTTTTCTTAGCCACGCCCATGTTACTGGTGGTCACTTTTTCAGTCAGCACCCCCTGTAAGAACACCACATTCCATAAGTTACACTTCTCTGAACAGAGACCGGACACTCTCTCAATGTCTAGAGTCATAGGCCGCGTTCACATAGAAGACAGTGTCCCAAATCCGATTTTCTCACCAAATGATTTTAAATGTGACCTATATCAGACACGTCTGAATGGTTCATGTTCCGAAACTGACGCTCGTACACAAGAGCAATGCTTCACGTGACCCACTCGTCCACAGACAAACAACCAAACACGGAGTCAGCGGTAAGAGCCACTTCTTCAAGGGTCATGTTCAAGGGTTATCTGGCCACGGCCATTTCTTTGGTCTGCGTCCTTGGTTTCTATAAACTTTGCTTTTAAGCTTTTTTTACTTTATTTACATTTCTATAGTAGTTTCCTCAGACACTGAGCGGTTGTGAGACGCGCCTTCTAATTTTGTTTGCACAGAGACATCACCCCAAAATATCTTCGCTGTCCTCCTGTCACTGAAAACCCTCCTTCGCTGCTCTTATTTCCTTTCTCCTCAGCGCACGTGCGTCCAATGACGAGTTGGAATGATGGACACGTCACATAAATTTCAATCTCAGCGTTCTCATTCAGGTCGCACGGCCATGTATGTGTCCGATCTAGAACCACATACAGTGGGGCAAAAAAGTATTTAGTCAGCCACTGCTTGTGCAACTTCTCCTACTTAAAGCTGAGAGAGGTCAGTAATTTTCATCACAGGTACACTTCAAACTATGATGTTTTATCTATATGTATCGATCGTTCAGGTTTAATACTTGTTCATACGTATAAAGGAACAGAATTGAAGTTATTTAGAATGAATGTACTGTTTTCCTACATTTTGTATTGATTGTATTATTATTTGTTTAAGGAATAGCAAATGTATGTGCTGTAGTTAGAATGATTTAACGATGTCCTAGGTTATCAATTCAAGGTGGGCGTTGATCATCTGAACTTTACAACAAAATTCTGCAACTAAAACTTGTAACTTTGAGGATTTTTGGTTATTGTGAGATAATTTTTAGTCATCCTAGATATGTAGGAATATATTAATCCAAGTTATAACGTCTGTAGCCCATATAGTGAAATTAGAAGGCACATCCACGATAGGAGGGATTTACTGAGGAGTCAGCTTCTCATTGGCTAAGTCAGGGCAACTCCTTGTGCCCCCGCCTACGATCCGGAACATACAAAAATGACTGGGCTAACCGTTTATCTTAGCTTCGAGTCTTCTGTGCTTTTTGTTCTCTTTGTTCTTCTAAGTCTTTTCTTTTCGTTGTCTTTTAAAGTTGCAACTTTGTCAGCCTTTTGTTATTCGTTTTGCTCAAGTTTTCGCGTATATTTTACGTTAAGTTTCCTGTGTCCAGCAGTCTTAAGTAGTTCGGTATCACCGAATTAGAAGATAATTAAAAGACCAACCAGCCAAGATCTCCTTCACTCTCGACTACATCGTAGATTCTAAGTTTTTTTTTTAAAGTCTGTTGAAGCTCGTGGTGCCAGAAACGCGTCAACTCCACCTTTATCTGTGGCCAAGATACAATCTGAGTTGTACACACGCAAAACGTCGAGGAATCGTGAACACCTGCAGCCTAAACTGGGAAGTGAGCCTCATCTTTGAAGTCACCACCGAAGCGTGGTTACGCGAAGGCCATCTGCAAGAAACCTCAGAGCCAAGCTGCTAAGAGGCCGTTCCACGCGATGGTGTGCATCGGAAGACGGCCGTCACCGCTCTCCAAAATCGTGCCATCATTTCCTGATTTTAATACTGTGATACATATGTTATTACACCAGATAGTCTGTTGGTATTGCCTTGTTTTGCAATTAATAAAATTGTTATAACCTTTTGAATTTACCGCTTGGTGTGAGAGAGTTTCATTCAAACAAAGGTCGAGAAACATAACTTTGAATTCACTATTCAGACCTAGACTGATCAATTTCACTGTTCCCTTTTCAACTGGTTTACCGGATCCACCAGTCCACAAACGATTCGGTGGTGCCACGTTTATTCATTAAAAATGAATCAATTTAAAGTGTAGTCTTAGGTTTGCTACAAGAGCAGTGATGTTTTGGGGCTGCCGCTGGGCAACACGAACTTCACAAATTTTCTATGGGGCTGAAGTCTGGAGACTGGCTAGGCCACTGCAGGACCTTGAAATGCTTTTTACGGAGCCACTCCATCGTTGCCTGAGCGGTGTGTTTGGGATCATTGTCATGCTGGAAGACCCAGCCACGTTCCACACTGATCTCGGTGCAGGTGCTGCAGCTTGGCTCACCTGGTCACTCTCATATTTGACCTCACAGACGGACGCGAGCCGGTCACATCCTGGCACAGGCCGCAGAGGTCGGCACACGTTGATGTAGTACGTTCTGCGATTGCTGGGGTCAGACGCATCTGTGGCCTCCCAGTTACCGGATCCTCTAAACTTTGACAAACTGCAGGATGGAAGGAAATGAAGAGGCTATTCAGAGCTAAAACAATGCTACACCACAGACAAGGTTCAGAGAGGATGAACAGAGCTCATGAATAACAGTGGGTGCCAGGCTTGGGAAGGAGGCATGTGATTGCTTTGATAAAGCGGCTTTAGATATTTGTAGATCTGCAAAGTAATTAAAATCTGATATAATCATATGCTACAGATTATGAGAAAGTAGAGAACGAAAGAGACCAGGCAGGAGGAACAAGCCCCTGAGGCACAATATTAACACCACTGAATGTAGGTGGGATCTGAATAGACTGGAAATAGAGACGGATGCTCCTCTAGGGGGGAAAGAAAATGGGGCAATTGTTAACAAATGTCATTCTGTGCAACAAGATACAACGGTGGCTTAGTGGTTAAATTGGAACAGAAGGTCCAGGGGTCCGAGGCGATGAAGATCTGGTGCATCCTTGAGAAAGACCCTTAATCCACATGGATTGTTAGACTGTACCAGTTTTAAGTGCTCTGGATAAGGGCATTTGCTATATGACTAAAATGCTGACACATTTGTATAATAAGGTTTGACTGCAACTTCAATCCCTCTCATACACACAACACAAGCCTGTCTGCAGCCTGCAGGACACAGGCATGCCACCAAATTTGGAAAAAACAGAGAGGAATTAAGAGTAAATCTGTCCAAGAGAGGAAGTTTTATTCATATCCGAGTCTATACATAGAAGTCTAGGACTAGGGAAGTAGATTAACAAAAACCATTTCAAAATTCTGGAATGAAGTCATTTCTTTGTTTTGGAAAGAACTGTTACCTTTTTATAGTCATGTTAGGGTCTGTGGTGACACAGTTAAGGTACTGGACTGCTGAGTCCTAATGGCAATAAACTATGATATGTCTCGTCTACAATAATATTGTTGTTTTAAAGATCTGCTGCTGCTCAAACAGAACAAGCTGACCTGCACAGGAAAGCAAAGGTACAGTCGGGCAAAAAAAGTATTTAGTCAGCCACCGATTGTACAAGTGCTCCTACTTAGAAAGATGAGAGGGGTTTATAATTTTCATCATAGGTATACTTCAACTACGAGAGAGAAAATGAGAAAGGAATTTTAAAGAATTTAATTGTAAATCATGGTGGAAAATAAGTATTTGGTCACCCACAAACAAGCAAGATTTCTGGCTCTCACAGACCTGTAACTTCTTTAAGAAGCTCTTTTGTCCTCCACTTGTTACCTGTATTAATGACACCCGTTTGCCCTTGTTATCTGTATAAAAGACACCTGTCCACTTTTTGGTAAAAACTCAACTGGAGGAAAAAGAATCCTGAGTTGCATCCCAAGAACACCATACCTACTGTGAAGCATGGGGGTGGAAACATCATGCTTTGGGGCTGTTTTTCTGCAGAGGGGACAGGACGACTGATCCGTGGTAAATGAAGAATGAACGGGGCTATGTATCATGAGATTTTAAGCCAAAACCTCCTTCCATCAGTGAGAGCATTGAAGATGGAACATGTCTGGGTCTTCCAGCATGACAATGATCCAAAACACACCGCTCAGGTAATGAAGGAGTGGCTCTGTAAAAAGCATTTCAAGGTCCTGGAGTGGCCTAGCCAGTCTCCAGACCTCAACCCCATAGAAAATGTGTGAAGTCAGTGTTGCCCAGCAACAGCCGCAAAACATCACTGCTCTAGAAGAGATCTGCATGGAGGAATGGGCCAAAATACCAGCTACAGTGTGTGCCAACCTGGTGAAGACTTACAGGAAATGTTTGACCTCTGTCATTGCCAACAAAGGTTATGTTAAAGTATTGAGCTTAACTTTTGTTATTGACCAAATACTTATTTTCCACCATGATTTACAATTAAATTCTTTAAAAATCCTACAATGTGATTTCCTGGATTTTTGTTTTCTCATTTTGTCTCTCATAGTTGAAGTGTAGCTATGATGAAAATTACAGACCTCTCTCATCTTTCCAAGTAGGAGAACTTGCACAATCAGTGGCTGACTAAATACTTTTTTGCCCCACTGTAAGACACAGCGGTTTTAATTCCTTCCTAATTTTCAACACTAGAATTATTTTACAACTGTACGAATTTACTACTTGGTTTCATGTCAAGCATGCAGCCTCCATTTCCAGCTTTCCGGATTCCATCCCAGATGTCTCACATGCCCCCGCACCATCACTGTCACCATCTGTGTACTGATTCCCCGTATCCATCCCACATCTCCTCATTCACATCCTCTGCTATTTAAACCCCATGTCATAAGCTGCACTTTCAGAGCTCTAGCTCAGCCTTTTGTCTCTTTCGACTTAAAACCAAAAGTGCTGTTTATGACCTTTTTTAAAATGACCAATTTCAGCAACCAAGATTTTGGCACATCTCTAGTAAAGAGCACTTTATTCACACACAAGGACAATAATTAATATACCTGAGCACTGTAGCAATTCCAATCAACTTTCTGCTCAGAATTGTCTCTTCACACAGCAACAGAATTGTTTGTTTTTCTGTGTCTGCATGCAGACACAACTTTTGACTGCTGCTTATAATATATGCAAACAATGCTGCTAAGTTCAAACAACACACAGTTAACCTGCACAATAACATTTATTTAAATGCTTTGTCCAAGTTCATGCAATTGCCTTAAAAATGCTAGGTCCTGACTAACTGATCTGAATAGTTCATTGAATTCTAGCAGGTCAAGTAGGCACACCGGGTCAAATTAAATACCTAAATTATTCATTTTAACATGGGTGCACAAACATCAAGCCTAAATGCAGTCAGGACATTTGTGCATACCTGGACAAGTCAAACTGTTGTAAGGTGACAGGGTTGGTAACCACACACTCCCGGGGTCTCTCTGGACAGGCGTACGAGGTGTACCACCTGAAGTTGTAGGTATAATCATCTTCAGCCTACAACAGACAATTAATAACACAATTGAAACATGAATTGTTCTACCTAAAAACACATGACTGAAGTTAAAAATGAGTGAACAATTTGGAGACAAAACACAAACACCACCAGCCTCACGGTCTACATTATTAGGTTTAATTGTTCATTCATCCCTACTCCCTAAACTGTCGGAAATCGATTGCTGTTAAAGACAGCTTGACAACTAACTTACCACATCTGTGAACTTAACATTCTGCATAAAATGAAGATTATGATAAACGTAATGAGTCAGCTGTCCACGACAGGCTTAAACCAGCCAAGGTACCAGCACAAAAACACACTCAGCAAACATATACATAATGTATACAAATAGTTTGTTTTCTATATTCTCTCTAGTGCTGCACCTGAAACTCTGGTTTGCCATGTCCAGCAGACCGGTTACACATAAAGGAGATGTGTGTGGCGCGTTGGGTGTGTTCTTTGTTGTTGTAGCGAGTGCCGTTCAGGTAGTCCAGCTGAATCATCCCATCGTAGTACGACAGCCTGGAGTTAAACTCGCCCAGGTTCCAAGTAGTCTTACTGCAAAACGAAAACATCAGAAACGCATCCCTAAATAAATCCAAGACATGTTTTGGTGATGCGACGACCTGCCTCTTGTCCACCTGACAGGCTCCTGCTGTCTCAGGACAACTTGCAGCTTTAACAGCCCCACAGACGTTGATGAAGTAATCGTAGTTGGCAGCAGATAGGTTATAGAAGCCTCCATTATCTTTCCTCAGAGGGGTCAAGTCAAAAGAGATTCCTGGAAAGGAAAAAATGTTTTTTTTCCATATACTGAGTCACTTCAATGTAGTTAATTAGCTGCAAGAAATCATTTCGCAATTATTTGATTGGTGTGCCAGGATATAGTATTTTACAGACCATGCTACTGAGTTAGTTCAAAAAGTAGTCTCATAGAACAAAAGACAAGTAAGCTAAATGATGTATTCAGATTTTTAGGATCTATTTAAACCCGAGACATGAACTGAAATAGCAATAAGCTAAATATATAGAAAATCATATTTTATAGGGTTTCTGTTGTAGGTAGCTGGCTTTTACAAAATCTAATCTGTAAACTAATCATTTTCAATAGGTCAAAAGATTTATCATTATACAGTATTAGATATGCGAACCCTTATTTTAGCCACAGCCCTGCATTATACACCAGGGAATAAGACTGCATGCCTGTCCCTCATGGCCACACTGCAAGTAGCTACACCCTACTGTTTTGAAGCAAGTGTCCCAGTATCTGAAAATCAGCATGTAACACAAAAATCTAACTGAACCGGGCCCACCTTGTGCACCTCGTATGGTGTGATCACACTAGTCAAACGTGCTCAGACAAATTTGTGCAAGTACACCCTTGTATTGTACAAACATGCTGTGGGACAGCACTGAATGCATGCCGCTACACAAGAAGAACGAGACCCTGGCCACTTCAGAGATCCCATATACAGGTAACTGGCAGGAGGTACAATCAGAAAGTCCCACTATATTATGCTGATATCATTGAAAGTAGGTGGGGTTTTGAAGATGAAACAGAAGGTAGAGATTTTCCAACTCATTTCAATAGGCTCCTGCTATCCAAATATTGTATGAATACTGTACTCTAGTACTAAAAGGGTTCAAAATCCATTCCTTATTATATAGAGCATGATAAAGCCAGAATGTTAAATAACAGGTTAAATCACCAGTAATGTACCTGCACTGGAATCCTCTACTTTACAGTTATCCCCGTTTGCTCTGGACTGGACGCAGGCAGCAGCCGTCTGCCACTCAAACTCATAAACACAGCCATCTGCAGACACGCTCCTCAGGACGGGAGCGCTCTCGACATCCCCAGGCTTACACTTCAGAATAATGATGGTTTTAATCTTGGCCTTCGTTTTGCAATTATCTCCATCCGTGTAGATGAGCCGCAAGTCGTTCCCCTGTGGCTCCTTCTGCGGTGAGGACAGGAACCTACCCAGATTGACAGCCTTCTCCTTCCCTGAACAAAAATTAGCAAAACAACATTAGAGAAACACCCCAATACTCAACCAGACCACTCTTTAATGAGGACAGGTTAGGTGATGTTTTACTTACCCACAGCACATATGGCTGCATCTTCAGGGCATGAGCTGGTCGCCTCCTGCTTGATAATCTTATGGCACACGTTGATGTAAAAGCGCTGTCTGTCTGACTCTGGACTGATAGCATCCACCGCCTCCCAGTTCTCTGGTGATTCAGATTCTAAAGTGCATGCATGGACAAACTGTAACAGTCAACTGAAGCTGAAAGTCATCCCACAAGAGCTCTAGGGTTCTATGGATTTCTGATTAATTATTGCCCTAACTGTAGATACAGGCATTTCAGGTGACTAGCTATTTTTATAGCCATTCCCTGATTATGAAGTTGAATTGAATTGTGTATTCTTGTCTTCCCCCATTTTGAATGTGTGTCACCTCATAAATACACAGCCTGGCCAAAAAAAGTAGTCTGTAGTCTTAGTGCAAGTAAGTTTCCATGAGTCCCAAGGTTAGTTTTTAAGAGCCAACCGAATGGGAAACTGGATCTGAATGCTCTAGAACACAGGCTGCAGTTCGCTTAGAAGCTATGCTAGCATACTTCAATTGAAGGCTGGATTTCAGATGAGACCAAGATTGATGATGAAACCCAGACAAAGCAAAACACCCAAAATGCACCATACAAAACATACAGACGTTCTAACACTGTTATTCTATCTTTCATGAACTTTTAGAAATGATGATTTTGGATTCCTACTCGAAAGTTGTTAGGAGACATGGCAATCCTTTATTTGTCCCACAACAGGGAAATTTACACTAAGCCAAGTGTCTGACTAAAGCTCAAAAAAAGATTTCAGGCTGTAAGACAGAAAAACATGTCTATCTCTAAGTGGTATGTTGATCTTCTATAGAATACTGTATGTCTTTATACCGTATATCTGCCATTGCTTGGTCTGTAGGTGAGCCATGGAATTACTTTGCTTGCAGTATAAGACACTGGAGAGCAAAGTCCCATCTAAAGACTGCAGAGTTAAAACTAATAAAATAAGATAAGCCAAACAGACTCTGAAATGCTCACTAGGACCAACATCAGATGGTATCTTATAGGTGAGGGTATATGGGGAATTATTACGAGCATCTGAGCCCAGCATTTTCAGATCTGACACCAAGCACCTAATAATACTTTAATCATCTACACAGTGGTGCTTGAAAGTTTGTGAACCCCTATATTTCTGCTAAATTTGACCTAAAACATCATCAGATTTTCACACAAGTCCTAAAACTAAAAAGCAGAAAAAGAGAACCCAGTTAGACAAATGCGACAAAAATATTATACTTGGTCCTTTTATTATAATATTCTATATTATGGACATTTTCCTTTAGATAATATAAGACAACATTCATTGTTCCATCAATGATGGCAAGCCGTCCTGGCCCAGATGCAGCAAAAACAGGACCAAACCATGTTACTACCACCACCATGTTTCACAGATGGGATAAGGCTCTTATGCTGGAATGCAGTGTTTCCTTTCTCCAAACATAAACGCTTTCCTCTTAAACCAAAAAAGTTCTATTCTGGTCTCATCCGTCCACAAAACATTCTTCCAACAGCCTTCTGGCTCGTCACGTGATCTTTAGCAAACTGCAGACGAGCAGCAATGTTCTTTTTGGAGAGCAGTGGCTTTCTCCTTGTACCCTGCCATGCACACCATTGTTGTTCAGTGTTCTGATGGTGGACTGGCATAAAACATTAACATTAGCCAATGTGAGAGAGGCCTTGCGGTGCTTAGAAGTTACCCTGGGGTCCCTTTGTGACCTCGCCAACTATTACACGCGCTTGCTCTTGGAGTGATCTTTGGTTGGTCGACCACTCCTGGGGAGGATAACAATGGTCTTGAATTTCCTCCATTTGTACACAATCTGTCTGACTGTGGATTGGTGGAGTCAAACTCTTTAGAGATGGTTTTGTAACCTTTTTCCAGTCTGATGAGCATCAACAGCTCTTCTGAGATCCTCAGAAATCTCCTTTGTTCGTGTCATGATACACTTCCACAAACGTGTTGTGAAGAGCAGACTTTGATAGATCCCTGTTCTTTAACAAAACAGGGTGCCCCACTCACATCTCCGGATTGGCATCCCATTGATGAAAGTCACCTGACTCTAATTTCACCTTCAAATTAACTGATAATCCTAGAGGTTCACATACGTTTGCCAGCACTAAGATGTATTACTTGGATCATTGTCCTTTTTTGGGGGGGGGGGGTTTTTTTTTTCCCCTCATCTAATATGTAATAGCTGGATCATTGTCCTCAATAAATAATGACCAAGTATAGATATTTTTTGTGTCAATTTGTTTTAACTGGGTTCTCTTTATCTACTTATAGGACCTGTGTGAAAATCTGATGATATTTTAAGTCATTTATGCAGGAATATCAAACATTCTAAAGGGTTCACAAACTTTCAAGCACCACTATACATCCGAACAAAACCACAATACTGTAATATCAAGATGAGTTTTAATATATTACTTTCAATTGCCAAAACAAAAATATCTAGCAGAGATTTCAGAAGTCTTTGCTTTTAACTTTTACTTTGAAGATTATTCTCTAGACAGGTAAAGTATCCAGGATATATTCTATTTTTAGCATTTGATAATGTTTAGATTGCTGCCAGTTATAGGCCTGCGATTACTAATCAGGTTAATTATTAAACAGTTTTTATTTAACCGACATAAACTGCGTATCACAGACCGTATCTAGGTTATATACACACACACTGAGATGTGTGTTTGATGGTGTGCTGAATAAATGCTACTACAGAGCTCCTCCACAGGCTTCATTAAGACACAGTTTAGAAATATCTATTTGATTGAATATTTAAAAGAAACACAGAGATAGAAAACCGATGAAACTTAACATGCTGCTCACCCGCGTAACGTGTGAGGGGGGACAGGTCATAACGCTTTTTGCCATCGGTGACTCTGCACAGCAGATCCTTGGTTTCTGAGACGCATGCATAAGCCGTCTGCCAGTTAAAGTAATAGGTACAGTGACCTCTCCTGTGAACACGGGGTGACCATTTTCTGGAAAGCAACATATTAATGTAATTATTCAGGGCAAGAGGACTGACTTACAACAGAGGGGACAGCACAAGACACCCACAAACAGATTGGTCATTAAATACCTGTGCTTCTGTTTATACTCAGAGTGCAGGAGGGTGTCAGACTGAGCAGCACAGGAATAACTGACTCCACTGAGTGCCCGTCACTGTCACCAACCTGCCAGTAGGCATTGCACTCAAAGTTGATAATGGTCATGCGCTGAAAGCCAGAGGGAGGTGTCAGACTGAGCAGCACAGGAATAACTGACTCACTGAGTGAGTCACTGTCACCAACCTGCAGTAGCATTGCACTCAAAGTTGATAATGGTCATGCGCTGAAAGCCCGAGCTGCATCTGCTTCCTCCCGGATAGATTAGGGTCAGATCACCATCGGAGTACCTAAGAAAAGACAGAGCAGGCCTTACACACTGCCTCTTAGAGCTTCATCTATTAAAACTAATCATTATTAAATTTCAAATGTACAGTCAATTCCACTGAAAAATGGAGAATGCCGTTATCAGATTATAACAGTATGATACAGCGTCATACGGATATACAGTGGTGTGCCTTAAGTGTTTCGGAACATCATATTAGTCAAAGACAACACAAGTAGACACAATGCAGTTCTTAAATGGTGTTTATTATTAAGGGAGAAAGAAAATCCAAACCTATGTGGCCCTGTGTGAAAAAGTGATTGCCCCCCTTGCTAAAACATAATTATGGTTTATCACACCTGAGTTCACTGTCTCTAGCCACACCCAGGCCTGATTATTGCCACACCTGTTCTCAGTCAGGACATCACTTAAATAGGACCTGCCTGACAAAGTGAAGTACACCAAAAGATCCTTAAAAGCTACACATCATGCCGAGATCCAAAGAAATTCAGGAACAATTGAGAAAGAAAGCCTTGAGATCTATCAGTCTGGAAAGGGTTATAAAGCCATTTCTAAAGCTTTGGGACTCACAGTGAGAGCCAAGCAAACGCTTGGTTGCAGTTGTTGCTGCTAAGGGCAGCCCAACCAGTTATTAGGTTTAGGGGGCAATCACTTTTTCACACAGGGCCATGTAGGTTTGGATTTTTTTCTCCCTTAATAATAAACACCTTCATTTAAAAACTGCATTTTGTGTTTGCTTGTGTTGTCTTTGATTAATATTTAAATTGGTTTGATGTTCCGAAACACAGGAAATCAGGAAGGGGGCAAACACTTTTTCACACCACTGTATGTATATTGAACATTTCAAGTCAAATTTAAGTCTATAGCACTTTCACAATGGAGCATTGTCTCAAAGCAGCTTTCCAAATATCAAGGAAAAGTGGCAAAGAAAAACTCTCTCAAATGTGATGAGGAAGAAAGCATTAAATAAATGTACAGAAATAATTAATTTGTAATAATAGTTTAAATACAACAAAGCTAAATAAAAAAAAAAAAAATGTAAAAATAATAAATACAAAAATATTATACTATAATAGACTAAAATCAAGTAATAAAAAGTCAGTAATAAAATGTATAATATAATAAAATATACAGTATATAAAAAAAAAGAAACAGAAAACAATATTACGTAGAACATAAAACTGAAAAGTACAAAACAGTATATATAATAAACAAAATACAAAATATTATTAAAATTTTTAAAATTATTTTATTTGACATTATTTATTTAATAACATCAATCCTGTTCCAGTAAAAAAAAGGTTTTATTTTTTATATACTGTATTTTATGGGGCTGTTGTGGCCTAGTGGGTAAAGTACTAGACTACAGACCAGATGGTTCAGGGTTCAAATCCCATCTCTGCCAAGCTGCCCCTGTTAGGTCCTTGAGCAACCCAACCCACAATTGCTTGGACTGTGTCGGTTCTATGTCACTCTGGATAAGGGCGTCTGCTAAATGCCTAGATGTAGATGATGTAATAACGCTTATGTACAGCTGACTCCGCTATTCTGAATCAGTAACCTGCTATAACGTGTGGTGACTGAAAAATAAAAGATGATTGCTTTCTGAATGGCTTCTTCCCTCCACACACACACGGTCCACTTTTGTACAGAGTTAGTAATTTGTTTATTTCACATAACTGTAGTTAATGCTGGAGGAAACACAGTGAGGCAGAGGAGAATGTGCACGCTCATGCAAATGTGCACACACCTGGTGGTACACGTCAAAGTTCTGCCCAGTCCACAGTTAATAACCAGGCAATTCGTCATACCCTATATTATGCTGACATCCCTGGAAATTGGTAGGTTTTTGAACATACAGAAGCAAGTAAGGACTTTCCCATGAGACATAAACAGCGTATCTACTGCTATTCCTTGTATTTTATCCCATACAGGTACTCCCCTCTTACGACGGCCCGAGTAGAGCTATTTCAACTCTACAATGGAAATCTGATAATAAACATAAATGCATAAATACTCAGCAGAAACCGTACGGAAGTCAGTTTTTTTGGTTGTTTTTAAGAGAATATGAATGATAATACAAAAACGTGTTCTTTTATTCATGGTTAGTGGTTTGGTGAAGCCATTTATTAGCAAACAATTGTGTTTGCCCTTTTTAAATCATAACGACAACAGAACCTACCCAAATCACCCTGATCAAAAGTTTACATACCCTGAAAGTTTTGGCATTATAACATGCACACAAATTGACATAGAAAGGTTTAAATGGCTACTAAAAGTAACCATCCTCACCTGTGATCCATTTGTAATTAGTGTGTGTGTGTATAAAAAGTCAGTGGGTTTATGGGCTCCTGACTGACCCCTGCATGTTTCATCCGGTGTTGCCACTGACGTTGTTGGATTACGAGCCATGGGGAAAGCAAGAGAGTTATCAATGGATCTGTGGGAGAAGGTAGTTGAACTTTATAAAACAAGAAAAGGAAATAAGAAGATATCCAAGGAATTAAGAAATGAGGGATTCTGTTGAAATCAAGAAAAGGTCAGACAGACCAACAAACATTTCAGCTACAACTGCCAGGAAAATTGTTCGGGATGCAAAGAAAACCCACAAATAACCTCAGCTGACATGCAGGACTCTGAAAAGAAGTGATGTGGCTGTTTCAAGATGCACAATAAGGAGGCACTTGAAGAAAAATGGGTTGCATGGTCGAGTCGAGAGAAGAAAGCCATTACTACGCCAATGCCACAAAGCAGCCCGCTTACAATATGCCAGACAGCACAGAGACAAACCTCAACATTATTTGGAGTGATGAGACCAAAATTGAACTTTTTGGCCACAATCATTAACACTACATTTGGAGAGGAGTCAACAAGGCCTATGATGAAAGCACACCATCCCTACTGTGAAACACGGAGGTGGATCGGTGATGTTTTGGGGATGTGTGAGCTACACGGGCACAGGGAACTTGGTCAGAATTGATGGCAGTATGAATGCAGCATTTTATCAGAAAATACTGGAGGAACGTTTGCACTCATCAGCTGTGCATGGGACGCATGACAATGATCCAAAACACAAGGCCAAGTCGACCTGTCATTGGCTACAGCAGAAAGAAGTGAAGGTTCTCCAGTGGCTCTCTCAGTTTCCTGACCTCAATATCATAGAGCCACTTTGGGGAGATCTCAAACGTGCAGTTCATGCAAGACGGCCCAAGAATTTACAAGAATTGGAGGCAGTTTGCCAAGAAGAATAGGCAGCTTTACCATCTGAGAAAATTAAGGGCCTCATCCATAACTACCACAAAAGACTTCAAGCACTTCAAGAACTTGGGTATGTAAATTTTGATCAGGGTGATTTAGGTAGTTTCTGTTGTCATTATGATTCCAAAAGGTCAATTGTTGATAATATATTGATAATAAATGGCTTCATTCAACCACTAACCATGAATAACAGAACAGTTTTTGTATTATCATTCATATTCTCTGAAAAATGGCCAAAAAAATGACAGGGTATGTCAACTTATGAGCACACCTGTATATTAAACTCCTGTATATTCTTCTCTCAATAATGTTTATGTGCTTGCTGATGTTGAATAGTACTTCTGAGAAACAGAGCACTGGCCAACCTGAGTGTTTGATTCTGGTTTCTCCCAGCAACTTTTTTAATGTCTTCCGAGTCCTTCACCTGGCAGGATGATATAAAACCCTTCCCATCATCACACTCGCCAGCTTTCGTCTCACCACACACGTTCAGATAGAAAAAATAGCGGTCAGTCCCAATCTTGGCTTCTGCCATGTAGGGTTTATCTCCAGCTGCAACAGAGAAACAGTGCAATTAGTCAGAAGATCATTAAGGGTTCCTCTGAAAGCACTATTTCATGCTCAATAACAGAAGTACCACAAGACGTCCAGATACAAGTCTAGGAAAAATATGGAATGACAGTGTAAAAAAGTGTGGTGATTCTATAATTTTCCAGAACTTGTATCTGCTAATACAATACTGTACAATGAAAAAATGATCAATCCAGCCCTGTTTAAATGTGTTGCCAGGCCCTTTGCTCCCTGCAGTCTGTTTGATGGCTTACATGTTTGTGTGAGGTGACTCAGGTCGATGGAGATGTCGTGCTGTTGGTTGGTTAGTATGCAATCGTGGCTTTCCAGGTAGTCGCTGTGACAGGCGAACTCCGTCACCCACTCGATCTCGTAGCGGCAGTTCGTCTTAGCCGTCAGCTTGGGGTCACTCCCCTGCAAAGTATGAGAGCTGAATGAGAACCCAAAGGCAGCAACGGTGAGCCAGACTCCCTCGGATGCATAAAGAAACCTTATAAGGCACCAAGCCTAAATGGAGACCTCAAACCTCAGAGAGTGACAGGACACCATATTTAAGTTGTCCGAGAGTCCTTGTACAACCGAACATAACAGAAACTGGGCAGTATCGCAGCCAATTAACAGCATTTTGAGCTATAATTTAGAAGGAGGCCATTTCTTACCTGTTGTCTCTGAGAGGGGCAGATGAACGTGATGGTGACTGCAGGCTTGTGTTCACCACACTGCTCAGGTAAAAGGTCACCTTCGTACTGTAGTCTCAACCTAAAAACACATGCACTCAGTTTACAACAAAATTCACATTCGGCTTAGCTGATCTACACTTGGCCTGTATCTGTACCTGTCATTAGAAATGAGCTCAAGTGCTTTGCCCGGTTTCCCCATGCTGAAGGAACCATCTTTGTTAGTCAGACAGGCTGCACTGCCTTCAGGACAGTGGCTCGTTCCCTTGTCTGGATAAAAATGAACAACAAATGAGTGACAGAAATCCAGCTGATCACCGGCCACTCTTAATTCCCCACGGAAATACAGGGGAACCTCGAAATTTCAAACTTCATTGGCTCCAGAAGGCCCATTCAAAGAATCAAATTTCCCCATAAGTAGTAATGTAAATAAGATGATGAATTCATTCCCAAACCCCAAAACAAGGACCGTTCGTTGTTGTCCAAAATTGTTTCAAGTGTAGACAGGCGCTTAATCCCGAGGTTTTTTTACTGTACTTCAAATACTGTATTATTAAGGCTATTATTAAGCCTTAAATGCTCCATGTCTGTTTCTCACATTTCTCACGTTTGTATTTTTATTGATGAATCTGGCTTTAACTTAGTGACTGTGAATGTCCCTGGACATCGCCCTGGTCTTGCCCGTGTTGGTCATTTGGGCACACTTTGGGCACTGGGCACACTTAAATTTTAAGCGTGTGAAGAAAACGCCAAAAAGCAAGAGAGCATGTTGCAACCTTAAAGACAGTACCAACAATAATAAACATTATATTAAAGTAAAAAAAAAACTCCGTATCAGCAGTTATGCACTGGAATCGGATCAGAACCAAAAAAAAATGTGGAACGGCCCATCACTACTATTAATTAGCAGTCCAAAAGGGCGCAAAAACAACCACACTCTTTCTCTTAAAATTCAGTACATGGACAGATACCCTGACATTGTCCTTTAGGATTTGTTGATATAATTCAGAATTCACTGATCCATCAGTGATGGCAAGCCGTCCTAGCTTCGATGCAGCGAAAAAGGCCCAACCCATGACACTACCACCACCACGTTTCAGAGCTGGGATAAGGTTCTTAGGCTGGAATGCAGATTTTTCCTTTCTCCAGACATTTGCCATTTCAACCAGAAAATTGTATTTCAGTCTGATCTGTACGTAAAAGGTTTTCCCAATGGACTAAACACATACTGCAAGGACAAACTTACCCAAGCTTCTGCAGACGTTTATATAAAAGTCCACATCGCTGTCCGAGTCGTCCACCAGGTAGCCGTCTGCCAGCTTAATGAGAGGGTTGAGGTCATGCTTTTTCCCATCCGAATCAAAGACATAGCAGGGAACCTTAAGATCATATAAGCAAATAACGTAAAGAAAAATCAGCAAAATTAACACTGATTTATTACATACACCAATGACTTAAGGATTGAATCTCAGACTACATGTACTACAACTAAACATTAACTAACAATTATATTTTCAGTGTGACATAAAGGCAAGTCAACTACAAGGACTTTAATTTATATTTTACCAAATCTAAAGCAAGTCAATCTCTTCTGTTTTAACCTCGCCTGTCCAAGTCAGGGTCTCAAAGTTCAAAGCCTATCTACCTCAGATCTCACTGAGCACAGGTGGAAGTGCACCCAGGATGGAACAAAAATCCAGTGCAGGGTTTGGCTCAGCATGGGTCACTGTTGTAGTGCCAGGAGATGATCTCAATGCCCAGCCTCCCCTAACCTAGGGTTGACACCCTGCCCCGAATTTACAGCAACATTTGTTTGTTCAGCTGAAGAAATCAGATTTTGTGTTACATATTGGCACATTAAATCATTAACTTGCCACTGATAAGCTGTGTCTGCCAGTTTGGTTACATAATAGGGTGCTTACTTGCTTTCTAATTTAGATTTATTTATTTATTTAAGATTAGATCATAAAGTATGCATAGAGTGGTGCTTGAAAGTCTGTGAACCCTTTAGAATTTTCTACGTTTCCGTATAAATGACCTAAAACATCATCAGATTCAAACAAGCCCTGAAAGTAGATAAAGAGAACCCAGTTAAACAAATGAGACAAAAATTATACTTGGTCATTTATTTAATGAGGAAAATCCAATATTACATATTAGTGAGTGGCAAAAGTATGTGAACCTCTAGGATTAGCAGTTAATTTGAAGGTGAAATTAGAGTCAGGTGTTTTCAATCAATGGGATGACAATCAGGTGTGAGTGGGCACCCTGTTTTATTTAAAGAACAGGGATCTATCAAAGTCTGCCTCTTCACAACACGTTTGACACAAACAAAGGGAGATTTCTGAGGACCTCAGAAAACAGAGTTGTTGATGCTCATCAGGCTGGAAAAGGTTACAAAAAACCATCTCTAAAGAGTTTGGACTCCACCAATCCACACTCGGACAGATTGTGTACAAATGGAGGAAATTCAAGACCATGGTTACCCTCCCCAGGAGTGGTCGACCAACAAAGATCACTCCAAGAGCAAGGTGTGTAATAGTTGGCGAGGTCACAAAGGACCCCAGGGTAACTTCTAAGCAACTGAAGGCCTCTCTCACATTGGCTAATGTTTATGTTCATGAGTCCACCATCAGAAGAACACTGAACAACAACGGTGTGCATGGCAGGGCTGCAAGGAGAAAGCCACTGCTCTCCAAAAAGAACATGGCTACTTGTCTGCAGTTTGCTGAAGATCACAAGGACAAGCCAGAAGGCTGTTGGAAGAATGTTTTGTGGACGGATGAGACCAAAATAGAACTTTTTGGTTTAAATGAAAAGCGTTATGTTGGAGAAAGGAAAACACTGCATTCCATCTGTGAAACATGGTGGTGGTCACACCAGATACTGAAAGCAGAGGCTCACATACTTTTGCCACTCACTAATATGTAATATTGGATCATTTTCCTCAAGAAATAAATGACCAAGTATAAGATTTTTGCCTCATTTATTTAACTGGGTTCTCTTTATCAGCTTTAAGGACTTGTGTGAAAATCTGATGATGTTTTAAGTCATATTTATGCGGAAATATAAAAAAATTCTAAAAGGTTCAAAAACTTAAGCACCACTGTATGCATGGCCAAACCCATGGCAACGAATTGACCTATTGTATTTACTTATGTACCTAAAGTAGTTCAGCAGTCATTGCTAACAGGTGCATGAAATCAATCCGATCATAACACACAGCCAAACTGTTAGTGCTGGCTGTGAAAACTGGAAATGTCTGGGAGCAACTACAGCTCAGCCGAAAGCCATACAAGCTCACAGAACAGAATCATCCTGTGCACAAACAAGATTTCCTCACGTGCAAAAGTGCAGGTACAATTCATCCCTGGAGGCAACATAAAAACATGAACTGTGCACCTGAAGCTGTATGTTTCAACGGCTGAGCAGCAAACAGAAAAGCTCCATATGCAATGGCAAGGTTTGGCTGTGTTGGGGTAAAGCACACCACTACTGGATGTGTGCTCTCGCTTTACCATTTACTTTTTTTTCCCCTTTTAATCAAAAGCTTTCCAGTGCCAACACATCTTGCATGCAGCAGGCCCCAAAAAGAAACTGCTTGCTGAGGAAGTGTTTGACTAACCACAACACATTTGGGTCCAAGCTTACTAATGGTCTTGGAAGAAAAAGCAGAGGCTGATAGAGCAGTCGCCGTCATTGTTGACTAGAAGTGACTTGTTCCACACTTCCACTTAAAAAAAGTACGCTAAAGCAAATTCCTCCCACACACAAACACTGGACTCACCTCCTTATGTGGTTTGAACTTATCCTTCCTACAGGCTGCATATGTTCTCCATTCAAAGGAATGCACACACTGCGATACAGTGACAAACTCCGGCGTGCCCTAGAACAAAATCAACACCTCATTAAATAAATAGCGTGTTTACATTCGCGCCAGTCTAGAGTCTTAAGAAAAACAGTTGGTTTCAGTTCTGGAACTAAAAATGGCCATCAGTGCTGACTGTGAGGGCTCAGTGACTAAGGGTCTGGACAAAAAACAGAGCACAGACACACCGAAATGTTGGCTGCCTTGGCACCCAGACAAACTGTAAAAGTGCCTACATTTGGCCCTAACTACTAAAGACGAGGATATACCAGAGGATGTGATGAAGGAGATGTGAGATAGGGAATCCATATGCAGACAGTTCCATATTTTCATTCCATAATTTAACAGGTTCTTGGAATTTCAGGTATCAATACCCAACTATGGATAATGTAAATGTCAGGATTGATTAGGGTCTGCTGTAACATTCTTCCTTCCAATTATCGATGGTTTTAGCAAACAGCTACACAAACAGCTTTCTATAACCAAGTACACATAGATGAATAAAACACAATCATCCCTTCACATCCTTGTTTGCACTGATTCAACACAGTGCTGGAAACACTCCTTATATATCCTGGCTCATACTGACATCATTGAATCTTAAACTAGTTCCAGATTTGTAAGTTGCACCATCATCCCACCACATTCCATCGCCGGTGACTGGGGGAAGTACACTGAAGTCGGCATCAGAAGGTGTCAGGATGTGGCAACCTCTAATTAGAAATGACACTCTGAGAGATAATGCTCAACTGGAGAGCTAATGTGTATCAAGTAAACAGTCCTCACTAGAACTAGCTTGATCTAATAACACGGGACATTCTGTTTGACATTCAGTTTGACATTTTTCTACAAGTTTTCGAACAATGTGGTTCTGCCCACAGAACAACTTCTCAAATTATGATTTCACACTTTGCTGTGTGTGAAATTCTCATGAAATCAGATAAAGATCCTGCCTAAACCACCAAGCCTTGCACCAACATCAACAGAAAGTCACTTAGATTATATCATAACTTCATTCGGATGTCTGATGTGAAGAGTAACAGTGTTTGACATGTTTCAGCAAGATATTATTTATTGTGCTTAATGATTAAAGCCATTTTAAGACCATCTGCATCGGCCTATACCTGCACTCATAAGGCTGATATTCAAAAATTGTGGAGAAAATGCACAGCAACTTTGCAATACAACTTGCACTGGGACGAGTGAGCAAAAACTTGCTGCTCTTAACTCAGACTGGGATCAGAAACAAAAAGATGCTGCCATGTGCACGACTCCAACATTGTTTATTTTTGGCAAGGATTTACACAATTTCCGGTCTTCCCAGAAACAGGAATATGCTGTTGTGTGGTAATAGATGAAGAAGATAAGTGCAATAAAACGTTTTATTTATAAAGAGATACAGAGTGCAGAGCATTTCCATCTTAAATAAATGTTCATTTAAGGCATTACGTTGGGGCATGACTACATATGCAAATTAGTTTTCTGCCTAAATATTGGTGCATGCAAATGATCATCAATAAATATAAGAACAAGCAGAATGGGCTGAATTTGAGTAAACACCCCATCTCAGTCAACATGACAATACCAGAGACAGGACATAATCTGTCTGATCTACAAGTTTCATTTTTCTCAACACAATGAGCCTTTGTCTTCCATTCGTGGTAATTCTTACTCAGAAGACAACCGAGAGGAAGTTACAAAAACATTCCACTTTGTGAAGTAAGAGCAGGTTCTGCAGTTAAACTTACCATTGTTTTGCTGCACTGGAAACTGATGCTGCTTTGCACTTTGCTGCTCTCACCTTGACAGCTCTGAGTGCTGTTGAAAACAAGCAGGCCATCGGAGGACGTCAGCCTGGACAGATCACCTAAGAAGACAGAAGGAAAACCAGTGATAAAATGAAAAAAATGTATCCAATCCATCTAAAAGATCCAATCATTCACAGCCCATGCTTAAAAAGTTCTAGACTTAAAACGGCAATCAAAGATGTTATAATAAATGAGAAGACTGGGGGTGTAGGTTGTAAAAATGTCCTGTGGGGACTGTGGTAGCCTAGCGGTTAAGGTACTGGACTATGGACCAGAGGGTCCAGGGTTCAAATCCCACCTCTGCCAAGCTGCCACTGTTGGGTCCTTGAGCAAGGCCCTTAACCCACAATTGCTTGGATTGTAAGATTGCATTAATTGTAAGTCGCTCTGGATAAGGGCGTCTGCTAAATGCTGTAAATGTCCTGAATTCAAAAGAAGGCACACAGATTACTTATGTGACCATACTTCAATTAAGGACGCACCAACTACAGTTTATTCTACACATACAATGAATCTACATTTGGTTCTTCCCTTTCTAGTTATGCTGCTGGGTCTAATGCTACATGGTTCAATCGTGGTCTGTTAATTGACTAAATGCTCGTAACAACAACTAACCACATTTTCTCTTTTCTCTCTGAACTCGTGTTCCCATACCAGTTCCAGCCCCACACACAGGCGATGGAGAGCCTGGCTGCTGCCACAGCTAAAAAAAATCCTACAGGAAACACCACACTAAGCGAACCATACTGTGCCTGAGCACATTTGACCCAAAAAGTGCGGTTTCTTTAACTAGTGTGATCGCTCCGTACCATGACGGATGCGGTACACTGAACCGTACTCAGGCCCCCTTGAAGAGGTGGGCTTAGGCTTGGTGGAGGTGGACTCCAGTTGGGCACCGTATGCATGTAGAGAGATTGCTAACCATGCCCATCTTATATGTGCAGCATGCTCAGGTGAAAATTGCTGCGCTGCGTAATCAATATATCTCGAAGGCATACGAGAGGACTTCAAAAAGAGCACAAAGTAAGTACAACCACGAAGACCATGAAGCTGTGCAAGCGCACTCCACCACAAAAGTAGCATCGTGATAACTAAGCGCAACGTGAGCACTAAGCAAGATGTAAACGGTTTCAAAACATACCGCCACCGTGTCTTAGGTGCGAATGGAATAATATCACAAAAAATATGATAAAATCAAACATGGTTATAAATCGCTAAAACAAATGCTCATTTTAGATTGGATCACCCCTCTGCATTTAGTGTACATCAGAGGACCTGCAGGAATGACCGGTTTTCTCAAACGAAGCACCCTTTTCTCCACTGTCGCACTCACGAGGCCCCCAAGCCATCTGACTTTTGAGTACTCTTTGTGGTGCTTCCTTTTAAGGTGGTTGAATGGGTTTGCTGTCAATCTAGTCATTGCATATTATGAAAAACAGTGGTAGCTTACACAATTCCTGTTACGTCAAATCCAAACCACTTCTATATACCCAACTCTGAACTTTTTTTCAGCCATCAACTCCTGTCACTCTGGGCTATTATTGGTTTATTAGTGCGCCTGTCAGGGAAAATGTGAGAATCCTTTACAACTGATTCAAATTTTAAACTGTACAATACAGGCATTTGTGGATAACAGGCCTTATTCAAGCACCCAACAGTGAAGGCTTGGAAGTGCTGGGAGTTGAACTCAAGCTCTTCTGATCAATAGTCCAGTACCAGTAGTTAAGTGCCACCACAGTCCCTGATGTAATCCACATCTTCATCGAGGCCAAACTCATTTTAAACATTAGCCATAAGTAAACAGCAAAATTGCAAACTGTAGCAGAGTGTTGGCCTTTTAACATTCCTTCTCATTCCTAGCACTACCACACCCAGTTTTGAGCCGATTCCAAAGTCAATTTCAACGTTTATAAATAACTTTGGGTGAGACACAACCTTAATCTTGTTGCTCCAAGCCAAAAGCAGAGTCGAAAGTCAGTCACCAAACAAGACTGGCTGATTGAATGCAATTAAATTGTTGCCTTCTCATGAATTCTAGCAACTGTGGACACAGCATAGTGCGGCTACGCTGTACTCGTTTGGATTTTGTAAACAATTTACGAGTTGGACCCAAGTGTCTCAGTAAATGTCAAATAACTTTAATAAATGACAGTCCAGCGGGTCAGAAACGTTGCAAAAGAGTCAAGATATGTTATGGAAGGCCATAACTTTCATGTAGAGCCGACCGATGTGACAGAGTAAAACCCAGAGGAATAAACAGTGTGAGAATGTGACCCTGTGAAAGAGGCCATGTTTCACCATGCACTGCCAAAACAGAGCCAGCTTTGCCCTTGCAGAGCCACAACTTGATCACTGCCTTATATGGGGGTGTATTTATGCTAGAACCTCAATCTATGTGGACCAAGAATTTGATACATTTGTGGAACCTAAGTTCTCTCCCAAAAACTCTACCTGACAACTGAACCAGAATCATTTATTCAAAATAAACGTCGGTTCTGTCACTTGGTGTTACCAATTATTGCACCCCAAGTATTACTTTACAGTGGAGGTGCAAATAGCAGCCGAATAATAATAATAATAATAATAATAATAATAATAATAATAAGCAAGTATCTAGTGCAGAAACCAATCAATCCGAACATCAGGCATGAGCGAGCAAGGATCTATCAATATCTGATCTTCACAACACGTTTGTGGAAGTATATCATGTCATGAACAAGAGAGCTTCCTGAAGACCTCAGAAATATCCATTGATGCTCATCAAGCTGGAAAAGGCTACAAAGCCATCTCTAAAGAGTTTGGACACCACCAATCCAATGTCAGACTGACTGTATACAAATTGAGGAAATTCAAGACTGTTGTTACCCAACGACCAACAAAACCCACTCAAAGAGAAAGAATTTTAGACAGCAAGGTCACAATGATTCTCAAGTTAACTTCTAAGCAACTAAAGGCCTCTCTCACTTTGGCTACTGTTAATGTTCATGAGTCCACCAAAAGGAGAACACTGAACAACAGTGGTGTGTATGGCAGCACTGCAAGAAGAAAGTCAAATCAAGTCAGATTTATTTCTATAGTGCTTATTTACAATGGAGCATTGTCTTAAAGCAACTTAACTTTAGATTATCTTCTAATATCTAGGGCCAATCCCAAATTGAGCAAGCCTAGAGTGACAGTGGAAAGAAAAAACTCCCTAAACATTATGAAGAAGAAGAAAACTTGGGAGGATCAAGACTCAAAAAAGGGACCCATCCTCCTTTGGTGGCGTAGATGATAAATGTAAGAATGAAACAAATTTATTTAGTCAAATAGGTCATAGAGTAATAGTTCAAAAAAGAACTACAGTAAAAAAGCAAATAACGAAAGTAAAAATATGCATATCGGCAAGCCATTGCTCTCCAAAAAGTACTCTGCTACTTTGCTGCAAATCATGTGGCACATGGACAATCCTGAAGGCCACTGAAAAAACATTCTGTTGACAAGTGAGACCAATATAGAACGTTTTTGTTTTAATGAGAAATGTTATGTCTAGAGAAGAAGCACAGTGCATGCCAGCATAACAAACCTTATCCTGTCTACTAAACACAGCAGTGGCAGTATTAATGGTTTGGGCATGATGCCATCATTGCTGGAATAATGACTTCAAAATTGTACCAGCAAATCTAAAGGAAATGTCAGGCCATGTTCAGAATTCTCTGAATATCAAGACGTGAGTCATGTAGCCAGACAGCACTCCAAGCACAGAAATCCTTCTACCAAAAAATGATGAATGGTGTTGGAATGGCAAATATCTGACCATAACCCAAAAAAACGTATTGGAAGTTCTTCACTTAATGAAACGCAAGTGAAAGCAAAGGTTCACATACTTTTGCCACTCACACATGTAATATTGAATCATTTTCCTCAATAAATAAATGGCCAAGCATAATATCGTTGTCTCATTTGTTTAACTGGGTTCTCTTTATCTACTTTTAGGTCTTGTCGGAAAATCTGATGATGTTTAGAAGAAATATAGAAAATTCTAAAGGGTTCAAAAACTCGCAAGCACCACTGTACAGAACCAATGAGAAAGTCACCTGAGCCATGGTACTACTTCAAAATTATTGACAGAGGCTGTGTTTTGAATATACAGGTATGAGATAGGAATTTGAGAAAATTAAAGGATTTTAAGTGCGCCTTATGGTCCGAATAATACGGTACATTAGAGACATAATTTAGATATATTACTAATTTTAATGTTTATGAAAACAAAGCAGATGAACCTTTTAGCACCATTTTCTCCTTCAGGCGAAAAGCAAATCATTTTTAAGCTATTTTCTGCCTCAACATTGGTGCATCCCAGTTATTATCATGAATAAACGTAGGAGCAAGCAGAGAGTGGAATCACTTTCCTGTTGGTAGTATTTTAATAGATAATTAACATTGTGGTAGGCAGCACTGATCATTTTCCTGCTGACTTCTTTTTCCCGGCAATGCACAGGTCTTCAAGTGGAGGCAAACAGAAGCTGATCATTTTCTCAGCAGTCGTGATGACGCTTTGCAGCAGCTTCTTTTCCCTGGAGGAGGCTGCATCAAACCAGACAGTGATGGCAGACATAAGGGTGGTTTCTATAAAGGCAGTGCAGAATTTCACCAGTACAGCCTGGGGTAGATGGACCTCTATAACCTGCCATAAGAAATACATCCTTTGCTGAGCTTTTTGATGGGGTTCGATTAAACAGGACCAGGGTGCAAACTGTACTGCTCATGAACCCAATTCATTCCCCAGAGCACGTTTTATGTGTTCCTAACTTTAGATTTGAAGTTTCAAAATGGTGGGGAAAGGGGACCTGCCTTCAGGGGATGGGGATGTGCTCGAATTTGTCAATTAAAAAAGGGAAGTTACAGTGTAAAACCATTTCGTTTTGGAAACCAGCTAGTTTCAACCTTCTGCGTTTTTACCATTTCAGGCCATAGAAAAGAGAAAATGAGAAAGGGTGGAGAGAGTTTGCTTAGGATCCCTTCTGTTATAAATGAAAAGTGAAAGCAAAGTGCAGAGTAGGTGTCCATGTAACGATTAGCAGTTAACATGATATGTAACATGAAACTGTTTCAATTTAGTTGTGTTGCTTCACATCAGGGTCACGTCACACCACTAGGGTGGGAATCATTTGCATTTTATCGATTCAGAGTCTGATTCCGATTCCTCTTATTCAATTCCAATTTCCAATTCCAAAATTGTGAAAAACCATTACAAAAGGTATAAACAATATCTGTTTTTTTTATATTTAAATTTCAAAAGTGTGGGCTTATCATACATTATATTGGTTATTTATGATTAGAGTAAGGCGTAGGGCCATTATTGGTTTTATACATACAATCCTGGGCAAATCCCAAACTGCAAAATCAATATTGTACAGGTAACAACTTCAAACTCTTCAGACTTCTGCAGTTCGCTTAGCTCTACGAAACAGGCTGGGCTGGAAGACTGGCGATGCCAAACAGTTGTCCATTTCATCATATCATCATATCTTTGGCTGGCAATACTGCTTTGAGAATAAGGAAGCCCTGGGAGGACTTCTAGCTTTACTTCTCCTTCAGAAGAAGAGGAGGGCAAAGAAAAGGTTGTGGGTTTGTCATATTCTCAGCTTGAGAAATTGGTACGATATACAATACATCGTGCTGACACGCAGCCACCATGGAGGACAAAGAAATAGCGCTGGTCAAGGACATGAGTTCACAAATCAAAGTTCACAAAATGTGAAATTTACTTGGCCTGGAATTCATCGCAGCAAACTCCATTGAAATGATGGGATTTCACCTGCAAAATTTTGCTCACAAAAGCCTAGTATGACCACAACTTTACCTCACACTTGGGGTGAACGATATCGAGATTTTAGATACTCATACTAAACCCGTTCACTGCAGCCCTCACACAAATAAACCAATAATATCCAAGAGTGGGAAGGTCTTAAGAATGCCCATCTTCATTTATTTGGTAACACAGTAGCATGGCTGATGACACAGAGGAGTTGGTGACTAGAAAAGCTCAACATCAGTACAAGGAACAGGTTGTTTGGAAAATAATTCAAACAACAAAAACGTGTGGAAAAAGACATTCCATATCAGAAAACGTCACTGATTTGACTTTTTGATTTTTACCTGCTCACAAATATTACAGCCAACAAAATAATCAAAAACAAGCATTTTAGTGATTTCTATAAGCACCGCAATTGTTTTGAAGGACAGAAAATGCAGAGACGTTCAAATACAAAATGTAAAAAGTTTTTTTTTTGGTCACTACCAGGGGTGTAACGATGCAAAAAAGTCATGGTGTGCATCGAAGAGATTGACAATGTCATCTAACGCAATTGCGTTTTTTTTTTAAACACTGTCATGCTTCCTTATGCATTTCAAACTCCTATTTTAACTGCAGCAGACCAGGGATTATTTTTGTTTCATTATTATACAAGTCCTATTCATTTGAACTGTTATTCACCAGAAATAAAAAAAGGAATGTTATTTAATATATGGTGAAGCCACAACGGAGCATTTTGCTTCCAATTTTTCACCACTTTGTAGTAATTTCATTTAATTGGGTACTTTTTTAAAACTTCAAGAAAATGTGCATTGTTTATTGTTTACACTTCAGGAATAAAACAGTAAGAAAACTGAATCATGAACTCAGTATCGTGAACTGACTCGAATTGTGAGGAGAGTGAATAATTAAACCTCTAGTAAATACACTGGACACCATGGTGGTAATAATTATTTTATGAAACTGCTTACATTTTGTTGGGAAACCTAGTTTTTTAAAGCTACTACTAGCCTATGTGTTCTCTTGTTTCTCTTTTGTGGATCAATATTTGTTTTAGTAGATCAACTAGTTTGGTTGCTGTGTTCAGTTGCAAATGAGTCCTGAAAAACTAACATGCAGCACTTAGACATACAAAACCAAGCTTCTTTGACTGCTTGCTGATTTGAGAAGTCTCCAAGGTCTTTTCCATGAAGGACAATGTCTGGCAAACCTAGTAATATGCTATTTTGATCAGCCGTACACAGGTATTGCTTCCTTACAGCACTCTGGGAGGAAACACCTGCCCCACTTATTGTTTACCTTTCCAGGTGCTGCAGCGCAGCAAGATGATAAATGAGCACCATAACAAAACCAAGATCCCAAACACAACGTGACTACTGGTTCTACAAGATAAGGGAAAACAAGCAGGCAAGATCACATGTATTCAGTAATTTAGTCACTGGCGTTGTTTCAACTAAAAAGTCAGCATTTTCTATAATTAAACTGTCTAGAGTACTTTGTACTTTTTTTAAAAATGCATATACGTTGCACAAGAAAAAAAATTTGGGTGGGCTTGGATGGTGCAGCAGTCTAATACACCATCCACCAAAGCAGTGACCCGTGTTTGAGTCCTGGCGGTGCCTTCCTGCAGAACTTGGCATCACAAGCAGACACGATTCAGGGGGTCAACCTTCTGTGATGTAATAGTGACCCCTAGCCAGGTCTGTGACATACTAGTGTCTCATCCAAGGCAAATTTACACCTGTATCCCACCACCCTGACCAAGGAAAAAAATACAGGTACAGGACCATATCTACTGAGCTACCAAAACCTCCCATAGAAATGCTATCAATCTTATGTACTGATGTGAACCATGTTATAATGTGATAATGTGAAGTACAACAGCAACTGGATCTAATCCAGCTAAACATGACGAGTATCAAAGAATGAAGTGACAAACTTCCTGTACAGAGAAGCCAACACCAGACTTGTTTACATCAAGCAAGGCGGACCCAAAGCTAGTCTGAATCAACAGCTTTTGTGATGGAAACATTTCCAGAAACAGTTTAGAAGAATGGACAAATCCGGGAAATGAAATGGCCATCGAACAAATCCAGCTCTCAAACACAATTTTCACAGCACTGTTGTATAAGCTGTTGCATAATTCAAAGCCTACGACTGAGGCCACTCATCAGTCCATTGACAGCTCTCAATAATGAGGGAGAGGGAACCAAGAGGAACACAAAAGCACATGACACTGCAAACAATGCTCTGGAGAGAACTATGGATCTGAAGCAAAACCACCTGACTGGACTGACTTCCATTACTGTAGTACAGTTCAATGCTCACAAGCTAAGGAAATAACATTCCTCAGCAACACTTCCTCCAATTCTTCTGCTGGATCCCACAGATTACATGCCATATCTACAATTCAAATGATTCCAAGTTCACCCAGCGCTCACATTTTGCAACATTCATCATCCAGCCCATTCAGACTGATTACTTGTTGAAGTTCTTGCTTACCTGCAGAGAAGGTTTGCTTGGTGGAAATGTTCTGGGCACAAACAGCAGCATCCGAGCCACAGACTGTATCCGGAGAGGAACGATCTCAGGTTAATTTTATTTTTAAATTCGGGCTTGTCCACTTCTTTCCATTATAGCTGTGTAGAAAAAGGAAAAGGTTTGTCACATGTACAGCGGACACTTAAGCCAGAGCATCTGAGCTGAGGCAATTCAAGGCAGAGTTACAGGTCTTGCAAAAAAGCACAATCTGGAAGCTTGGGAGAGCTGGTATTTTGTCTACAACCTTGCAATTAGTAGTCCAGGGGCCGAACTCACAAAAGCTTTCTTAGGAAAAAACATGTTACATATTGTAACATAGCATTTTTGACCATATCGCCCATCCCTAGCCTACGACAAGAGTAAGGCTATCATTGATCTGTGGCTGCTCAAACTCAACGCTTCTGCACACAACAGTGAAGGGGAAAAAAACGCAATTTAAAAAAATTCTATTATTTTATAATCTATTACATTTTTAGATTTTGACACAGGCCTCTCAGCTAGCACAGCACTAGACTACACAGCAGGGACACTGGTTTAAAATCTTTCCCAACTCCCTGAGGCAGCCCAGCCCAGCCCAGTCCTCCTGACTCCTTTCACCTATTCTGTCTTGTATTTCCTTAATAACATCCTCTGCTATTTAAAACCCTTGTCCAAACCAGTCAGGGTGAAGCCATGCACGTTCAAGGTTCGTTATCTGCAGTTTACTTTTCCCCCTAAGCTTTGTTTGTTGGCCATCTGCATTCATTTCTGCTCACTCACCTAGCCTGACTGATTGATTGATTGATGCTTTACGCCATGGAGGGTGTACGTCATTGTTTCCAGGCTGCTAGGCTGATTAGAGGCTTGTCATTCTCCAGTGGTTCAGAAGAGGATTTTCATCCCTGCAGCTGGCAGGACAATGACGAGGTTATTTATTTTTTAGGGGACTAAGGTTTCTTATATTGTGTCTGGCATTCCAAGCTTCGTCTTTCCTGAAGGTATCTTGTGCATTTCACTGTTAAGAGGACATAGCAGGAGCTGCAGACTGGAGCATTCACAAGTAAACAGGTGTACATGAGTCACTTGTGTGCTTTATAAAGCATGTGGAGTATACCACAGGCTTATCAGTTGGGCAGCGCTCACGTAGGTTGTTGTTTTCCTGGGTGTTCCTCTCAGCTCGCCATTTGTTCGTGCTCTTAAAGACTGTGGTGGCCTAGCGGTTTTGGTAATGGACTACAGACGAGAAGGTCCAGGGTTCACCTCTGCCAGGCTGTCACTGTTGTCCTTGAGCAAGGCCCTTAACCCACAATTGCTTGGATTGCAAGACTATCTGTTGCAAGTTGCTCTGGATAAGGGCACAATGCTAAATAACAAATATACTGCTTTAGAGCAGACCTCTCATCTGTTGATATCCTCTGCTTACTTGGCCACTTACTTTTCACTGCCTGGCCTGACCACTCATTCCCTGGTAGGCCGCTATGGCCTGGGTTCTGACCGATTAACGATTTTGGGGTTTGCAGTTTCGGCCCTTCCTGTAGGATTTTTTGTATGGCAGATTGTCTGTCATAAGGGAGAAATGAGAGCCAGAGCACTATCCCTGGAGTCCCTACACACAACTGTGTTCTGTTGTTTGGTTCCATCTCATCATTTCCATTGCCATGGCGGGCATAAGGCTCCTGCTGTGAAAACTGCTCAGTAGACCTCCTGACATGATACTGCAGAAACTCAAACTCGGCCTCCAGCCATGGAGCCATCTGTATAGATGGATGTGTGCCTTGGGAATCTTTCTCTGCCTTTGAGGAACTTTGTAAGTTACGCATTCGGGTGGATACAGGCCATGTTATCACATGCCATGTCCAAAATGATCTGTAGTTTCCTGAGTTTCCAAGGGTGGGATCACACATTGATTATGTTGCTCTACTGAGGTGCGGTCGAATCCAGGTTCTGATAGGTGTGGCCTGGCATAACATTGTCGAAAACTGCAAGTGCTGTCCTTTACCTTATTTGGCTAAATTTTTTTGGTGGCCAAATTTTTGGTGTCTGCTTTACAAATCAACCAAAAACACATAAATAAATAAAAATCACAATATCCCCAGAGCCACATAGCAGGCTTTATGCTGTATGGATCTGCAGTTGCAGACAAAAATCACAAATCCTTTGGTCATGAGTTCAGATCACAATGTGACTGGCGGTAGTGTCACTGTGACCACAGACAACCTACGAAAGTTCTGGCTGGTTTGGATTAAAAGCTCAGCGTGTGACTGCTGTTCCCAGGCTCATCTAAAAGCCACCAATAGGATGATGTGAAACTCATGATGAGTAAATGAGGTAGTGGCTATGTGGAAATGCAAAATAAGCATGAGGGGAAAATGACATTCTTTTGGAATGCATTTTCAGTTTCTCAGGACACTTTTCTCAAAACGGGACAAAACAGCAGATGAAATCGTTTCCAGGTATGTGTTTAGACACATGGAGCTTAGTTACCTTAACGAATAGGAGTGTGTTTACTTGCACTTAGTAATCCGATCATAATCTGATTCCTGCAGTTACCCGACTACTCAAGTGGTCATGTAAACAGCATACTCCGATTTCTCAGATTAGATTAATGCCTCGAAATCAGATTAAGAAATCCCGATAAAGACGGCTGGATTTTATGAAAGCAGCAAGCAGAATCAAACATGGTTGCCAGGTCTGTTCTTATTCACAGCTTGTTTCCACAGTCCTGGTTGTTTGTTGCTCTCACAGAATCTGGCAAGCCTGGAATTAAAATAAGCATCCATAAAACGGCTACCTAACACTACTGAGGAAAATCTGAAATGAAATATATGCCAGAGAAAATGAAGATCTACATTATTTACTTATTAAATTATGAGGCTTATATCACGTGACAAACCTCTGAGAGATTATTGGTTGGTTGCAAAATTGACATCCGATTACTAAGTTCATGTAAATCCCGAGCTTTTTACGCACATGTAATGCAATGCTGTTAATTACAAAACATACATCCAGCATAAGAACTGAGTGCAAAGTTATATTTCTGAAAACACCACACAAATGTCCTACAGTTTGGCATGTTCTCCATTTTGCTGTAACGAGAGTGTACATTCCAGTAGCGTGGACTCCACAAGTTTATGCAAAATCGGATGATCCATGCTATGCAGCATGATTTCACAATATTCCAAAGAGCATCTTGCGTTGATACTGAATGCTCGCCTGTCTTCAAGTGCCCCCATAAATGCTTGATGAGGTTTAGATCAGGTGACTGCAGAGGAAAGTCCACGACAATCAGCACTCCTCCTCTATAAAGACCCAAACAAGTGGTATTGGTGGTACGTGAACCACGACAATCAGCACTCCTCCTCTATAAAGACCCAAACCAGTGGTATTGGTGGTACCTTCTGGTCATTCACATAGTATCTAATGCACTGGCCCTGACACTGTGTGTTATTATCTTTGGAGAAACATGGTATTACCACACTCAGGTCCAGTTACTGTTACCCAGAACTGGAACCAAACCAGGTCAAGCAGCCTTCAAATTCTGTACCACCTACAGCTGAAATTAAATACAGAAGACATAACATTTGGCCCTACTTTAGCCAGCTTTGAACCAAGAATAAAATGCTACTATTCTCCATGGCATTCAGTGATGCTAACTAAAGCACTGAAGCCTGCCCCAATCTCTAGATTGTTCTTCTGATCTGGAGGTTCACTAGGATGAGTTAATCATACACTACGAAGAAACTACAGGTCTTACACTTTGTACAACCATAAGAAGCCGCCAAAAGCTACATTTTGTGGAACCCTTGGCAGTTGAGATAACAAAAAAAAAAAACTTTTTTCTGAACCCTAAAATGAATCTAAAGGTCTTGCATCTTGTTAAACCCAAGGAAGAAGCTACAGGTCTTCTGTTTTATTTAACCCTAGAAAGAAGCCATATGGGCTAACCAAAAAGACTTAAACTTTGTCTATCTATAAGGATAATCTAAAGAATTGGACAATTTATTGAACCCTGGAAAGCAACCAGAACGCTTACATGTAGTTGAACCCCTAGACAGCAGCCATAAGGGTTAACCAATAAGAACCCTTGGCAGAAGCCAATGGGGCCAATAAAAAAAAACATACATTTTGCTGAAGCATAAGAAGAAGCTAAAGGTCTTACATTGCTTTGAACCACAGCAAAAAAAAGGTTTAGATTTTGTTGAACCCCACCCAAGAAAGATCTACAAGTCTTACATGATACTGAACCCTAAAAAGAAGACGACAGGGCAAACCCAAAGGGCAGCCAAACATTTTGATGAACCCTAAACACTTTTCCTCTTACAAGCTACCTAATCAATCACCAAGATGTCTTCTGTGCCACTGACATGCTGATTTATATTAATCAATCACGTTTTGTATTTGCATGTTTTACTACCTCGCTTATAAAGCCCCTTCAATTAGCTGTGTATGAACTGGGCTATATACATAAATCTGACGTTATTTTTGTTGTCATATCGATGAGTATCAAACCCCACTTATGAACCGTTAATGCAGAAAAACAGAAAACCATAACAGACTACAAATCATTATGCAGGACCAAAGTGATTTGAACACGATTACAGTCCAAGAATGAAGACATTCAGCATCAAAACAAGCCAGAACACAAACAGGGCCTTCAGATCAGATTAGACTCAATCCTTATGGGACATTCTAATTAATCAGCACTGTCATTGTGTTAATCCGGGCTGACATTGTGTAGAGCTGCGATCACGAGCCGATGATCTGCTGATCAGTTCAGAGGTTCAGTAATGAGAGAGTGAATTACCTGCACAGATCCTGATACCACGCACTGCCACTGGAGCCCTGGCACTGGCACACAAACCACTGCAGAGTGAAAGCCAGCAGCGCCAACAGCACGCGCTGAACCACCGCCGAGCCACACGATCCCATGGTGCCGTATAGAATTACACAAAACGAGCTCCTAACGCGAGCTGCGGTCCGACATGATACAGCAAAGTGCAACAGGAACTAGCTATGCTAAAATGCTACAGTCACATGACGAGCCAACACATGAGCGGTCACGTGGTATGACTCAGCCGCGTCAGCTAACGTTACGAGATTATACAACAATTATAATCACATTATAGACAATAAAAATACAATTCTATCACATTATAAACAACAACAACCATACGGATATGTTACAAACAATAAATAATACAATTATATGACATTATAAACAATAACAACCATACAGTTATATTACAAACAATAACTAGCACAATTATATCACATTATAAACAATAAATAATACCGTTATATCATATTATAAACAATAAATAATACAGTTACATCTCACTATAGACTATAAATAACAGTTACATCACATTACAAACTATATTTAATAAACTTATAACACATTTTAAACAGTAAATAACACAAGTATATCACATTATTAACAAAAAAATAATACATTGATATCACATTATAAGTGGTGCAGTGGTTCAATCCTGACCCCGGGCTCCGCCTGTGTGAAGTTTGCATGTTCTCCCCATATTTTGTGTAGGTTTTCTGCGTATACTCTGGTTTCCACCCACATTCCAAAGACATGTGTGTATAAGTGTGTGAGTGTATGTGCCCAACGATGGCTTGGTGCCCTGTCTAGGCTTGTTCCTGCCTTGCCTTGCCTTGTTATCGGTTAGGCACCAGCTCTCCCGCAACCCTGACTAGGATAAGCCGATAAGACAATCAATGAATCACATTATAAACAATAAATAACACAATTACATCACATTATGAACAATAAGTAATATAGTTGCATCACATTATAAACACTAAATAACACTAAATAATGTAATTATATAACACTATAAACAGCAACAGCCACACAGTTATATCACATTATACACAATATATATATCACATTATATATCACATTATAAATAACAACTATCACAATTATGTCACGTTATGAATAATAACTAACACAATTGTATCTAAATAGAATAAAATATACAGTATATAGTTTGATCCTATATCGCCGCCTATTGGTCAAATCAGATATGAGCTTGCTGACTAGAAACATTGAACGTTTCTAGTAAAGTTACGGTTTGTAAAAGGTTTATATACATTATGTATGTTTTGGACCAAAGTTAGTATTATAGTAGTATTATAGGGTAGTTACTCCTAATATTTAGCCTCCGTTCCTAACATGTGTGGATACAGTCTATGAGTAATACAGTTTCTCAGCTCCTTCCGTTCTACATA
>JAJAGP010002665.1:0-103508 GCA_025084515.1 Ancistrus triradiatus | reverse complement strand
ATTTATATCTCATACACTCAAACTTCTCGACCTGTCTGATTGCTTCTTTCCCATTCTTAGAGAACTACACAGCAATTAATCATAACCTTAAACCACCTGCATAATACCGCCAAAGCTCTGAGCTGTTGAGGCATGGACTCCACAAGACCTCCAAGGCGTCCTGTGGTATTTGGAGCCAAGATGTTAGCAGCAGATACTTTAAGTCCTGTAAGTTGCGAGGTGAGGCCTACATGGATTGGACTTGTTTGTCCAGCAGATCCCACAGATGCTCAATCGGTTTGAAATCTGGGAAATTTGGACGTCATGTTCCTTAAACCTGAATAATTTTTGCAGGGTTGTGGGACAAGGCCATTGCTATGAACAGGTGTAACTGGTCTGCAACAATGTTTACGTAGGTGATACGTAGCGGTGGGCAATATGACGGTATTTTATAGTATCGTGATGGACATTATGCCTTTCTGAGCAATATCACCCGTGCTTAAAGAACACTGACCATGTTTCAGATAATCCTGTTTAATTGGATGAAGTCCACATTCTGAGTAAAAATCGCTTTATTATGTATGGGATGATGTTTTAATAGTAGTTTTTAAGAATCTGTTGCTACTGATGAACTTTGTCTGCGATCACATGTGTTGTGATAAATATCGTGTATCGTGAAAATGTCTTTAATTATCATGACATAATAGTTTTTACCATATCGCCCACCCCTGGTGATACAGGTTAAAGTAACAACCACATGAATGGCAGTTTGCTGGCAGAACATTGCCTAAAGCATCACACTGTCAGTGTTGTTAACTTCACTTGTCTGTGGTTTTAATTTTATGGCTGATGGATGTGTATTACTTTTTGTTGCACTGTTGAAAAATGAGTTTATCTCCATCAATGCACATTTCCTGTGCATTTACATTATTACCCATAACACACCATAAATCTAGTGTACAACCAATCAGAGTCACTGCAGGCCTGAGAATGAAGTTTGATAAACACTCACTAACGACATAATAGGGCATCCTAATTGGTGTAGGAGGGGGGTGTTGACCAAGGTATCCTGCAGACCCTGGGGCCTCTAAGCATCACATCATAGTGCCCCTTTCCACCCATTGCTCTTTATTCACTTCCACCATCACTTCGTCCAACCCCCACTCAGCCCGTGGCCATATGGTGACACACCCAGACTGGCTTTCATGTGGTGCGTTCCCCCGCTAATAGAGACGCCTAGACATAGACATAGACACACACAGCCGCAGTCTCTGTGATTGAAAGATGCACCACTAGGTCTGGATGGTCCACATGCTTAAAACACCTGGAGCCTATCAGAGAAGGGAGTTTATAATATTAAATTGCTCCTGTAAGAGCTGTTCTCAGATTATATGTGCAGGCCTCAATAACTGTTTACAGTAGCTGGCTGTGGTCTGAATTTGCTCTTCTGGATAGAAGCGACTGGAAACTAAGGGCAGAATCACAGCTCATCAGTCAGTTTGGTTGTGGAGGAAAGGCAAAACGAGCACGTTTTCTGCTTTGGGATTGCACTCTGAACTGGAGGGTGGTGACCCTGGGTAATCCTACTCTTCCAGGAGGGCTTGGTTTCACTCTGTTCTTATACTGTCATAACTGGGCCTGGTTTCAATCTGTTCCCATATTCACTCTTCTCAACAGTTCCATAAATAGCTGTCTGTGCAAAACAAGTAAAATATGGGAGCTATATAGAGAGCTGGATCTAATCTAAGCCTCTTGAAAAAGCCCATTTGGAGGAACCTTTTTTATCTTGGATAGCAATGGGCCTGATTTCAGTTCCAACATTGCTGTTGCTCTAGAATCCTGCTGCAGAATAGGTACTTTCCTAAAAACAAAAGTGTTGAAATGGAGCTAGCGATACTAAACCGCTCTTTTTGGTTAAGCTCAAGCCTCAGATGATGACTCACTTACCATGTTAGCATCAAATCAAGTGTGGCATGACTGGGAAGCCCAGAGCTTTGGAAAATCATAAATGTGGCAGCACGGTATTTTGTAGCTTAAAAATGTATACATGAACTGATCTAATTACATTAATGCAGATTTGTTCGGTTACCAATCTGATGTTTACCTGTAAATGCATAAAGCAGCTCATTTTGCTCTTTAAGCTATTTACAGTTTATAAAATCTACCCAAAAATAAGCGTGATATGCTGAACATGCCACCAAAACCTACCTGCTTGAGGACACACACACTCTCAGTG
Organism: Ancistrus triradiatus; assembly: GCA_025084515.1. Lineage (NCBI taxonomy): Eukaryota > Metazoa > Chordata > Actinopteri > Siluriformes > Loricariidae > Ancistrus > Ancistrus triradiatus. The sequence continues at coordinate 101,293 of JAJAGP010002665.1, read as the reverse complement.
ACTCTGAGGCTATAAACAGATTTAAAATGGCCAGGACTGTACATCTCTGCCTGATGTATGATGTTGGACTATACAGTACTCTACTAAACTCTACCATATTTTACTTAATAATTATTGGGGAAAATGGTACAATAGAAAGGAGGCTCTAGTATCCTGTTTGGCTGCCTCTAGCCTGGATGAAAGATTATATACGGTTGGGCATGGAGGCACACAAGATTCGTATGGTATCCTGTGGCACATTTGCCCACAGATGTTGCAGCTGGGCCTGTAGATCCTGCACACTCACAGGTTGCCGAAGCTGGCATCCCAGCTGGTCCTATTAATGTTTGATTGGTGATAAATCTGGCGACCGGGCAGACCGAGGAATTGTTCCAGTCTGGTAGAGACATTCCTGAGAAACCCTTGTTGTGCTGAAAATGCCAGTTGGATGCCATGCCATGGGAGGCAACATGTGGCTGCAGGATGTCCTGGACGTATTGCTGAGCTGTTAGTGTCTCTTGTATCACTAGTAGGGGTGACCGACTGTTGTATGCGATGGCTCCCCAGATCACACCAGCAGTTGGGGATACATTGCTAAAGACGATACGTTTCCAGTCCGTAGCAGTCCAGGTTTCTCATTCATGACACCACTGCAAATGAAAGCAACAATCCGACATTTCTATCTGGGTGCATTGATTGTTTTGTCAATGAGTTTTCAAGTAAGGTGGCTCATTACTGCGGAGACCCTAGCTTAAACCTAGGTGGTGCCTCCTGCCTATCCATGTGCTTCAAAGACACAGTTAGCCATGTATACGGGAGAGAAGGCCAGATGGGGATCATCTCCCTGCCACTGCAACATCTGACCCATTTGCTGATTGAGGCGAAAACAAAAGTGTTGGCTGTATATGGTGGAAATAGTGTATTCCTCCATGAGGCCATGCCCCAGGGGAAAAAAAGTTGCTGATGGCCACAAATTGTGTGGACGCACTCGCTATTCTATGGCAGTCCCCTTCTGGTATGTGGTGGGGAATGTCAACAAAGGGAATTAAGTTAAAATAATCGGGCCGAAATAGAGGAAAAATAAATAATGCTGACGATGTAAACCGCTTCTGAAACTTCCCTTGACCACTGAAGCGTTCCAGTTCTTGGTCTGCATATAGACTATATTTAAAGCCCCACCCTCTGTCTTTCTTTCTGTCGAAGCCAAGTTTAATAGTTTATGCTGCTTCCCTTGTACATTGGGAAAAACATTGTTTTGATTTAGTCCCTTTGGTGCCTGTATATTTTATTCTGCGTCTCTTTGTCTCCCTTGTGCTTGACTCTCTGCCGCTAAAAAAAGTGGAGCCGCCGGTTTCAGAATGAGAGTTTCGGAGAATCTTTGCACATGGCTGACAAAACAGCTGTTCATAATGTCATAAATCACTCATGATATTCTTCTCATGAAAATACTGTCTACCCCCCAACATAAACACACACAGGAATGTCAAGGCCTTCGTGTGTTATGCCACAATAGAGGCCAAGGCCAGATACTCTCTAACCTTCCCTCTGTTCCTGTTCTGTTGTTTGGCCACTCTCCCACCTAAAATAAAGAGTTTCTTTCTCTTGTACTCCCATCATGCCGGTTGCACTGAAGGGCAATCACTCAGTGACAGAGTACTGACCAAACTAGAAAGCTAGAGCTACGGAGTTTTCAGCTCTTTATACACTTGTAACACAGTAAAATTAATTCATTTATTCATTTTCTTATCTGCGTAATCCTTCCCGGCGACAGGGCGCAAGGCAGGAACAACCCTAGACAACTCACCAATCCATTGTAGGGCACACACTCCCACACTAAGGGCATTTTAGAAACACCAGTTAACCGAACACATTTTGCTGCCTTTAATTCTGTGTCACGTTTAAATCCGTGGTTACCAGATCCAGCGAGAAAATGAACGCTAAAGTCAATTGAAAAAGAGGTCAAATAAAGCCAAGCTTTTAGAATACATGGACCTGGCAACTGTGGGGGAAGGCTCGTGCACATGCGCAGACTGAAAACACATTACAATTGGGCAACTGGTGTACATGCTATGAGTAATCCGATTACTGGAATAAAATCCAGCTGTCTTTATTTATTTATTTTTTTTACAGAACGATTCCACTAAGGTTTGCTGAGTGTGTTTTTGTGTTGGTACCTGGGCTGGTTTGCGGTCCTTAAAACACATATACCTATATGTGGCTGTTACTGAAAACTTATGGTTCTCTTTACCCAATTTAAAATATTTGGGTGGGAGGGAGCAGGATCTTTCTTAGCAACTGTACCCCTCCCTAGATTACATGGGAATCACCTTGGAAACCTGCCTGATGGGGGTCACAGTGGTCAGGTCTCGCTTAATCCCCCGTCCATGGAGAATAAGGCGGATCCCTTATTGAGACGTGTGTGTGAATGCATGCCTGATCCACACGTGCAGTAAGAGAAGACTGTGTCAACGGACGGTGGTGGAGGTGTGTGTGCATGGACTTGAAGAACAGCTGAGTTTGTAGAGCTTAAGGGTTAAACCGAAGCAGTCATGCCTCTAAGAGGGATCCAGCTTTGGGGCCTCAGGAGGAGGACAAGCCCTCACTCAGGTATTGTGTGTGTGTGTGTGTTGGTTTTAAGACTCGAGTTAATGGTCTAGTGCTTCCATTTACTCTTTCATAGTATGCAGAGCGGGTCTTGTTACAAACATTTAAAGTGTTTAGTTAGGCTGTTGTGTCTACTTTTTTTTTTTGCTTTTTATGGTCGACTCTGTGCAACATATTTATGTATAATGAAAAAATCACTGTCCTTTTTTGAATGTATAGCTGGTATTGCCATTAGTTTAGTAACCATTGAGCTACAATTACCTAATAAAATATCTTGGATATACCTGAACTGGGTCAAAACTATCAGGGCAGACAAAGGTACTATGATGTGTAGTTCCAGTGCTTTAATGGTATTATTGCACATGCTTTGTTTTTCTTCCTCTTTTCTTTTTATTAGGGATGCACCGAAATGGACATTTTTGGAAGGTCAGGTCCTGAATTTTCTAAAGATGTTTATTCCAAACATGACATTTTTATTTCAAAAACTAAAAGAGAGTGTTTTCCTTTTGGTTTCTGAGGTTAAGGTTAGCGTGACGTTTAGTATTAATAGTCTACATTTATCATTATGTCTGTAGAAAGTCCTGACATTGAAAATGAAACAAACCTGAGAGAGACAGAGACCAAGTGAGAGAGAAGCATATATAGCAGTATGTGTGGACATTTTGTACTCCTGACCTGTGTAGATTGGTGGGGCAGGAATGCAGGACAGCTCTGTGGAATGTGGACCACATTCACAATCTGCAACTTGTACTCACCCAACCCAACCCAACCCAACCCACACACACAAGCTTAGGGTTTCCCTATTCAGTTGCTTCATTATCTGGGTGGTGTCCATTATGAGTTGTCCCTGCTAAGGTGTCAGGTTTGGTGTGAATTACATTTTTAAAGCACACACAGAGTTAAGATTGTTTTACGTGGCAGCTCATGCAGGCTGCTCATTAGACATTAGATATACTAGCATTGCAGAATTTGCATAAATTAAAACTGTAATGCTGCTGTAATCTAAATATAAAGGGTATTTTCACAAGTGCTAACGATGCCTAATGCGTCAGAGGTGCCGCTGAAAACAGTGGAACTTGTGTGAAAATCTGATGGATTTATTCTGCATTTGCACTTTGCTCTTCACAGTCGTCAAATCCACCATCAAATACGTGACAATGTACAGAACGAGCACACATTAACAATCAAACACACACTGCAGAGCCAAGCTATAATTGCACACAATATAAATGTAAGTAAACACACTTTGCTGGTTGCATGCAACCAAAAGGGAAAGAGTTATTGCTGGGTGATATGACCTCAAATCAATGCCACGATTAAATGATTGTTTTGAAAAAATTTAAATCATCCTTCATGATATAGTAGGAAATGGCGTTTATTTCTTTCTATCTTCTTGAATCCTTTTCATATTGTGTAGTGTTTGTAAATGCTTGTGTTATATATTCATTGCCATCTTCTCTAAAGCCAAAATGTGCCCAAACGATGGACATGTCATTATTCTTTGATACTGCTGCCCAGTGTTTGAGTTCTCCTCGATGCTGCTGTCATGTCGCCGACTGGATGGGGCGGATTCATATAACTACACATGTAGTAGTTATGTTTTTAAGGAAACAGAACGTGAGCACGCAGTGGGAGAACGTATTAAGAGAATTTTCATTTTATGCCCTAACAAAAAAAAATTCAAAATAATACACATGGACGTGATTACATCGGTTAATGTTTCTGAATGTAGGTTTCAATTAATTTTCGATTAATTGCCCAGCCCTAGAATAAGTCCACTTGAAGAAACACGAATTTCCTGAACAGGCAATACAATATCACTTTTTAAACATTTAAGCAGAGTACAAATTTTTCATTTCACGTCTCTTCTTGGCAGAGAAAATTGCGCCACCTAAAAGTGTCCGTGTGCAACACACAGTAATGCAGGTAGTACTTATGCACTTAGTTTATGCAAGTAAATCAATATTCATGAACAACAACACAACATCATTGTATGACTAATATATATGGCAGTTAAAATATAGATGCTAAACCTTGCACGGCTGTTTTACAGCTGCAGCGTACAGAGTTACAAGACAGATTTTATGTCTTATTCTCTTTGTATTTCTTATTATAATTAGTTAGCATTTTTAAGACCTTGGTCATTAACATGAATGATTGGATGGTTGTTAAATGAATTCTGAATTATATCAGAGAATTTTAAAGGAAAATGTCAGGACATCTGTCCATGAACTGAATCTCAAGAGAAGGTGGGTCATGCAGCAAGACAACGACCATAAGCACACAAGTCGTTCTACCAAAGAATGGTTAAAGAAGAATAAAGTTAATGTTTTGGAATGGCCAAGTCAAAGTCCTGACCTTAATCCAATTGAAATGTGTGAGGAAACCCACCAACATCCCAGAGCTGAAGCTGTTCTGTACGGAGGAATGGGCTAAAATTCCTCCAAGCCGGTGTGCAGGACCTGCAAGTTGTGTAGAAACTGTAAGTTCAGTCATACTGTCCGATTAGAATGGAAAATCCACAATATGACAGTTGATATTGTGCAGTGTGCTGAACTGTGCAGTGTAACTTGCAGTATGTTTGAGTTATTTGAGCACAGTATCTATGTAGTCTCTGTATTTCACTAATTAATTACTTAATATGCATCTTTCTCTGTGTGTTCTCTCTTTTTCATGGATCTGACTGTGCATCACCTCGACTGCTACTCTTGCTGTACATAGGTAAGTGTTTCAAGTTCATTTCCAACATTACCTGAGAACGTTGTTCTGGAACAGCAGACACAGAAGCGGCATTATAAATGCCGGCAAATGTTCCTGCGGTTTCCCTAAAGTCATTTTCGCTTAAACAGTGATGGGCTATATGTCGGAATACAAAGCGTCGTCTCATTAGCATCGTGGCATTAAGCTTCGGTGTCCTTTTGCTGATGTTGTCTCAGGCATGTGATTATATTCTTAAAGGAAATGGAAGTAGGAGGAAATAGTAGACGTGTTTTAGAAATAGCCGCCTTGGTGTTGAATGGGGCACAGACCACTCTGCCGATTGCTAATGACTCTCTAAAGAAGACCACACAGGGAGGAAGAGAGAAAGTGTGGAGAACCCAAAGTTTCCATCGTATCCCGCTAACCTTAAGCTGATCTATTACTACTACTCAGGTGGCCTGAACCCACTGTGGCGTTTACTCATATTATGCAAGACTGATATTTGCTGTGTGTGTGTGTGTGTGTGTGTGTGTGTGTGTGTGTGTGTGTGTGTGTGTGTGTGTGTGTGTGTGTGTGTGTGTGTGTGTGTGTTCACACTGCTATAGCCTGTGAGCAGAACTAGACAGAGCGAGAAGAATGTTTTTGAAACTGGATAAGCCATTGGAGCTGGGTGAATGACCTCAGGGTTTGAGCCTGACGTGGGAAAAATGCAAAAATTCTGTAGGCACATTTGTTTTAGCCTTTGCTTTACCCTTTATAACCCTTTTTTGTACTCCGAGGTGTGTCGAGAAATAATAGTGGTATGGGGCTTGGGACTGTTTCCCCAAATCCACCAAATTGTTTGGACACAAACAGCTACAAGACATAGTAGCGGTGATAATTGCAGCTTTCTGAGCAACCCAGAGAGGATGGGTCCCTCTGAGTCTTGGTCCTATTAAGGTTTATTCCATCTTCCCTCTCTGGTTTTGAAAGTTTGGCTTGTTTGTTAGGCTAGTTCATTAGGGCTAACATTTATAGGCCCCTATGGAGTAGTTAAGTTAGATCAAGTTGGAATCGGTATCGGTGATGGTGGGGTGAGTGGTGATGATGGGTCTCTAAAGAGCTGCTTTGAAATGATATTTTAAAGAAAAAGCAGTGTAGAAATAATTTTGACTTTGAATTATTGAATGAAAGGCCTGCTCAGCTATAATCATTGGAGATGCCCTGCTATTACGCTGTCTGAGTTTGAAGAGCGTCTTGGCAGAACTATGTGTTAACCATCACCCTTATATTTGGTAGATGTCATGTAATGTGAGGGCACTAAGCTAGGGAATTATAGTGGGAATACACCCTGTACGGCGTGACCAGTTCATTCCTGGATATCACGTACTAACTCAGGGTCAGTTTAGAGGCAGATTTTATTTATTGAAATTAGGGACGCACCAATTCCACTTTTTTCCTTCTGATACCGATACCTGATGTTCAAGTATCTGCCGATACCAAGTACGGATACCAACCCTATCTAACTACACTACTCGATAGGTGCCTAGAAGTCCTGATATTTATAGCGTTCCACTTTTTGTAGATTGCCGTGCCTTTATTTTTGTAAAAGCAGTGTTCTGTATCCCCAATACGATATAATAAATTTGAAATAATATTATTTACTTTTTTTAGAGCCAAAATAAATGTTGTCATAATGCAGTAACAAGCACAAATAGGGAAGCATAATCGTTCTAAGCTTTTTCATTATTGGTTACATTAACATTTCCGTCACCCCTCAAAATACTGGCATGACAGATTTTGCAGCAGGCATATTTCTACTGCTCGTCTCAAGTGAGAAACAATCTCACTCCATGTACAGGCTGCTGGCTTCGGTTAAGCTTCATCTAGTGGTGGGCATGTGCGTCAGTAACCGCTTCATGGTATCTGTGCTCTCTATTGCCGATACTGATACTGTGTGTAAGTGTCAGCATCGGTGCAACTGAAAACTTTCTGAAGACAAAAAAAGTGTTCAAAAGCAAGCAGCTAAGCTGTCCCTCAAATGGATGATAGAACTGTTTAATAAAGAGGTTAATTGCAGCTCTAACAGTAAGCTGACATGTTACTGCTTGCTTTTGAAGCAATGAGTGGTTTTTGCTACATTATAACCACACCCCCTTGCGTGTTCCGATTGGTCGACTCACAGAACCAATCGGGTGTAGTACTGCCTCCAGAAGATATTTCAGTAAATAAAACTCCAACAAGAACATTTAGAGTAGCCAGTGGCATGAGTACTGAATAAACCCACTTGTACAGTGGGGCAAAAAAGTATTTGGTCAGCCACTGATTGTGCAAGTTCTCCTACGTAGAAAGATGAGAGAGGTCTGCTCTAGAGGAGATCTGCATGGAGGAATGGGCCAAAATACCAGCTACAGTGTGTGCAAACCTGGTGAAGACTTACAGGAAACGTTTGACCTCTGTCACTGCCAACAAAGGTTATGTTACAAAGTATTGAGTTGAACCACATTTATTGACCAAATACTTATTTTCCACCATGATTTACAATTAAATTCTTAAAAAATCTTACAATGTGATTTCCTGGATTTGTTTTCTCATTTTGTCTCTCATAGTTGAAGTGTAGCTATGATGAAAATTACGGACCTCTCTCATCTTTCTAAGTAGGAGAACTTGCACAATCAGTGGCTGACTAAATACTTTTTTGCCCCACTGTACACATGCAGGAACTAGAAGTGCGATCAACCACATTTCCCTACCTGCTGCATCACTGTGCTGCTGCATGGCTGGACTCGTTACATTAATACATTATATATACAGCAAACTTGTTATATTTTCTCATAGTATTGCACTTTTGCGTTCTTCCAGACAGCGATGCACTGAAATGTTGGCTGCTGAAAAAGAAAAAAGGTTGAAATTTTGAGAGCAGAAACAAACGCATTATAAACATGCTGATGTTTTCAGGCCCTTCAGACATTGGGTTTAAATAGCAGAGGATGTGATTTCAGGAGAAATGCAGGACAGGTGAGAGGAATGTCCCAAGTGGGCTGGGTGAAGAGACTGTGAGAGCATTTTGGGGACGGAATCCAGAAGACTAGAAATGGAAGCGGCAGGCGTGACGGTTAAATAGCTGCAAAGTTGTGTGTTCGTGCCTTTGTTGGTGTGAACGAGATGGAGGTATGCCTGAAGGGCTCCTGTGTGTCCTTCTTTTGACTTGTCAGGTATTACCTCTCGTGCATTTACTGCTGCTGTTATTATAGCTCATGCTGCCCTGTGGACAGATGGAAACTGATCCACCTTGTTTCAGTGTTCCAGCTCTCTCTTCCTTCTTCCCTTTAGTCCTTCTGTTACTGGTTTATGTACAGATTAATCAAATGTAAATGTATTGAACTAAAGCACGCAAACCCTAGTGGCAGTGTGGAATAAAACATACAGTTAAATTGACCATTCCAAATGCAAAGCAGTTCATTCTGAAGTCTGTTGCCAGCCAAGTACTATATTGTATATATTATATGTATATAGATCAGATGGTCCATTGGCAGAGTGCATGAAGGTAAATGTACAGTAACTTGGGCGTTTTGCACGTTAAAGAGGGTTTACCAAAAATATTGCATTAGCCATATATTATGCTTATATAGCACCTTTCACAAACTCAAGGTTGCTTCACAATGTTGGGGGGGATAGAGAGTAGTGGTCGACCAATATGGGTTTTTTTGTTAATGGCCGACGCCGATATTTAGAGAGCCCGATGGCCGATATATAATAATGCTGATATCACATTTTATTGAAATTCGTAAATCTAAAAATAACAAAATGAAAGACAAAATTGCTGAACTTCAATGAACATATTTAACCTATAAATACACTGTCTCTGTTTGCACTCTGTCTTTTTATAAATAAAAAATGAATAAAAACTTAAAAGCTTTATTACACTTAACAACAACATTACTAGCAGATAACAGCGTCGCCTTGTGTGTGGGGGGAAAAAACCCTCCAATAAATAAATAAACAATGTTAGAATACTGCACATGGTAGCAGCATGTTTTTGTTTTTAATCTCAGTCCCAGTTAAAAGCAGTATGTTGTCATGCTTTAAACAAAGTTTTCATCTTCTTATAAATGGCCTCACCCTCACTGAATGTTCTCTCAGCATCTCTGTTTCAGCCGGCCGATTAATCGGTCCATCTCTAATAGTGTATATTATAGGGCGTGAAAGTATTTAGAGAAAAGACAGGTTTGTGGAAAATGAGGTAGAAGAGTGGGTAGATAAAAGTAAGGAGTTTCATAGGAACCATACAAAGGATAGGAGTTAAAAGTGCAGACTTCTTAGTGAATTGTTGATATACTGGAGAAGATGTGGTGGCCTAGCAGTTAAGGTGCTGAGCTGTGGACCAGAAGGTCCAGAGTTCAAATCTCACCTCTGCCAAGCTGGCACCTTAACCCAAAGTGCTTGGATTGTAAAAATGTATCAATTGTAAGTCACTCTGGATTAATGTTGTCTGATAAATGATGTAAATGTAAAGGATGTAGAGTTTTAGCTGGACTATAGAGTACAGAGAATTACATTAGTGTAGCCTGTACCAGGGTCCCAGCATAGGATGGAGTCTAGCACTAATGCTAAGAAGAAAAAAAGGCAAATGGCTGACTTGATACTGAAGTTCCTTTTCTTCATGTCCATTGTGGTGATGCACTGTGGGAGAAATTGAACAAAAATTGTCACTGTCCAGATACTTGTTTTGCTAACGAATGGCAATCAAAATAGCCATATAAAATATACTGGGTAGTTGTGTTTACATTTACATTTACAGCATTTAGCAGACGCCCTTATCCAGAGCGACTTACAATTGATACAGTCTTACAATTCAAGCAGTTGTGGGTTAAAGGCCTTGCTCAAGGACCCAACAGTGGCAGCTTGGCAGAGGTGGGATTTGAACCCTGGACCTTCTGGTCCATAGTCCAGTACCTTAACCGCTAGGCTACCACGGTATAGTTTATTCTGTGTACACAGCTTTAAGATCACACACCTAGAACTGGTAATCATATTAGAAAATCATCAAAAGCATGTAATGGTTGCAACTCCCATAATAAGCTTGTTGCAACCTGTGTCTTTTTACATTTTACATTTACAGCATTTAGCAGACGCCCTTATCCAGAGCAACTTATAATTGGTACAGTCTTACAATCCAAGCAATTGTGGGTTAAGGGTCTTGCTCAAGGACCCAACAGTAGCAGCTTGGCAGAGGTGGGATTTGAACCCTCAACCTTCTGATCCAGAGTCCAGTACCTTAACCACTAGGCTACCACAGTCCTTTTTAAATGCCCAGACATAAATACATTAGTGTTTTGTCATTGGAAAGACAAAAACACGCACCTAAGACAGTAAATGGTGGTTTGCACATAGTAAGTGATTCACAAAGTAAGATGTTGCTGAATCGTGTGGTGGGAGCACCGTTTACATTTCCCTCTGCCTCTAACAAAGAGACCTTTTATAAGAACAGAGGGAGGAAATGGAAAACTAGAGTTGGTACTGAAGTCGGCAGACAAGCGGTAGTAGGAGGATTGCTCTCTGATGGGAGTCGGCAAAGATCATTTGTTTCTGTGTATTTTAAGGGGATTTTGTAGTCTGCAACTAAATTTTTGTGGGCATGTTTATGCCCACTTTTATGGAGGAGATAAACCTATGTGCAGCTTTGTATATTTGTTTTTTCGGGTTTTACATTGTTCATTTTCCCTCAAGCAATGCCAAATGGATGCAGTTCTGAAATTTTACAGATTTGTAGTTAATTCATTCACTAATTCAGCTTATATCAGTTTGTTATATGTTTACAGATTACCACTTTAGATTATACTTCTCTAAAGATTTCCTCCACATGGATTTGTTATTAATTTTGTTTTCATATTTGAACCCTGCTTTTTCCACATTATGGCCACTGGTGCTCTGGCACTTATCCCCAGAGAACACAGGGCACAGGCATAAGCTCGCCCTATTCAGGACACCAGTAGGACTGGGTAGGGGTTGCGGGTGCAGCCCCAGGGGATAAACCCCCAACCGCTTTCTCCTCTCTGACATCTGCATGTGACTCCTGACCTGTCCACTTGGATTTCCTCCTCAAAACATTTTAATATTGAGAATAATATACACAAGCAATATATTTGACCTTGAGTAATTCTGGAGTCCTTAAGTGTTAGAAGTACATATTATATCCAAGATATTCTTATAGTGTATATTGTTATGTCAATATAATTGTTAAGGACAATTTAATTTAACCCTGAGGGGACGTTTTGGCTGGGCTCTGTTGACCCTGATTTGGGTTATGTGGGTTATGGATATGAAAGCGAGTGATCATTAATTATGTAAAGAAAAAAAAAATCCATACCCTTATTTTGTGTATTTTCATAATGTTGCCAATCCAACAGACAAACGTACAATGCTTCTGGTGTATTTATGAATATACACTCGTCGGCCACTTTACATATACAACCTGTTCACCTACTCATTAATGCAAATATCTAATCAGTCAATCAACATGGCAGCAACTCGGTACATTTAGCCATGTAGACGTGGTCAAGTCAATAAGAATGGGAAAAGAAAGAAAGGTGATTTAATGTGTGGACAGCCATCTCTAGCATTCACCAAGAATGGTCAGAAAGGAGAGAAAATATCCAGCGAGCGGGTTCTTGAAGTTGACAATGCCTTTTGATGCCAAAGATAGGAGGGGAAGTACGAGACTGGTTTTGAGTTGATAGACAGGCAGTACAGTAAGTCTAATAACCACTCATTACAAAGAGGTATGCAGAAGAGCATTTCTGATGCATAAACATTAAATCCTTGAAGCATATTGGTTACAGGCAAACCGAAGACCACACACCGGGTGCCACTCAATCAAGCTGAAGAACAAGGCAAGTGAGGCGACAATTTGTTTGGACCACCCTCAAAATTGGACAATAGAAACTGGGAAAAGTGTTGCTGAATCTGATGAGTCTCGGTTTCTGCTGCAGCATTCAGACTGTTGGTGGTGATGTAATGGTGTGGGGAAATATTTTAATTGGCCATATTTGGACCCCTTAATCCTTTAAACAACACAGTCTACCTGAGTAATGTTCCTTCAACATGTCCCTTTATCATCACAATGCACCCTTCTGATAATGGGCCATGTCATAAAGCTCATCTCAAAACACTGTAGCCATTGGTAGCAGTACTCCATTGGTCCACTGTATCCAATGCTTCCACACTCACCAGATCTCAATCTAATGGAAGCAACTACCATAGATAAAATCATGGTTTCTGATTTTCAAGCCAGATTATGGAGTTTAGTTAGAAAGCATAATAGCTTCAAAAGCATTGTGCTGTTGATGTACAGTCTTACATTTACAGCATGTAGCAGACGTCCCTTATCCAGGGCGACTTACAATTTAATACATTTTTACAGGGCCGACTTAGCAATTGGATACATTCGTTACAATCCAAGCCCATTGTGGGTTAAGGTCTCAAGGACCCAACAGTGGCAGCTGGGCAGAGGTGGGCTTTGAACCATGGACTTGCGTGGTCCATAGTCCAGTACCTTACCCGCTAGGCTACCCTGTCCCTCAGTCTTAACCACTGCTTTATGGATCAAAGTATTAAAAGCCGGCCCTTGCTCACTAAGTTTCAGCAGGTTTGTGTGGAAAATGCAAGGTGATTGAAGGCCCATTGCTGTGCTGACCACTAGTTTTAGGGGTGAGTTTTACAAAACAGGATTGAGGATCAGTAAGATACAAGCTGGCCTTGCGTCCCTGTGTTTGACAGGCGCATGTGCAATTGTTGCACGTTTTGCAGGTATGTGTGTGTCCGTGTGCGCACGCATGTGTCGCGTGTCATGTAACGGACAACTCGCAGCTGTAGCAGGCAGAGGGTTGGCCGCGTGTCAGCCGCTCTATTGTCACGGTAACAGACGGCCGCCATGCGTCTGGCTGATCAGCATAACACAGAGCAGGCCAGACACAATGACCCCACCTCCCCCTTCCTCTCTCGCTCTCTCTATATCTTTCTCTTAGTCTCTGTCTCTGTGTTGTTTCTCTTTTCTTTTACCTCCTCTTAAATCAGGCTGTAATGACCATGTGACGAGAGGCAGCATATTGCATGTTGACAGTAAAAAGAGAGATGGAGAGTGAGTTTGATGGGTGGCTGCTCTCTCTCTAGTGTTTATTTACAGAAGCAGCAAAGGAGGTGAATTAGGATAGACTGAGACCACCACGGAAGCTACTGTGTGTTTTTCAACTTTTTCCTCTTCATTTCACTCTTTCATTAGACTGATAGATGTTTTGGCTGATGAACAGCTTGTAGAGCTAAAACCTGTCTTTATTTCAGCCTTAGTCTCTTTATCTCTTAAACACAGGACATGCCCACTGGCTGCAATTATGTCAGCTCCTAAAATAAGAGGAATATATGTCATATGCTTTTTTTATAGTCATGTTGGGTCAGATATTAGCTGCTTAGATAGACAGGAAAATTTATAGCAGTTTCAGTTAAGGTAGATAACTTTATTTGAAAAAAAAAAAAAATCCAACATTAACCTTTTCTGTTTAAAAAACCTGTCTTTTTGTCTTTCTTAACCAAAAACTGAATTTTGTCCCATGCAAAACTTGTTTGTTTTATACTTTTGCATGCTGAATCCTAATATTTTATCAGAATTTTTCCATCACCCATATTTCTTGTTCCAGTACAGGATTTATCTTTACAGCATTTGAGATAAAAGTGTAACAAACTCAGCTGTTTTCAGTGATTAAGTGTAATAGCTTCTTTCCTAGAGCGCAATCCTAGATAAATGAGTCACCAGGGGTCCACAGAAACATAACTGGCCATGTTGGGACATGCAAACAGAGCTCTTGAGTAGCATTTCCTTTATTAATGAACATTATGAACCTGTACGATGGAGGGCTGTGGGACTGTGGTAGCCTAGCGGTAGACCAAAAGGTCCAGGGTTCAAATCCCACCTCTGCCAAGCTGCTACTGTTGGGTCCTTGAGCAAGGCCCTTAACCCACAATTGCTTGGATTGTAAGATTGTAGCAATTGCAAGTCGCTCTGGATAAGGGCGTCTGTTAAATGCTGTAACTGTATGAATGTAAATCTAAAAGCAGACTGGTTTGTTTTTGTTTTGTTTTAATTAGATTATTTAATGTCACTTTCAGCATCAATGGCTATTTAACGATAGAAACAAGGTTATGTCGAAACTAGTCATGCGTACTCTGATCGGGGCAATTTAGCGCAATCAATTAACCTACTGCATGCCTTTGGTTTGTGGGAGGAAACCGGAAGAACATTTAGGTTCGACATACCAGAAACATCAGACCCTTTGAACAGCAGTCTATCCAGAGCTCTCGATCCAAATATTCAGAAAGCCGATTAATTATATCTATATACTGTACAAGTTATTCTTGGTCTGCATGTGAGCCACAGGATTACTTTGCATGTAGTAAAAGCAGTCACAGAGTGCAATCCATGTCTAAACACCACACTGTTAAGATAATGAGTGATTCTTCAACACACCACACTGACATCATACAGTGTTAAGCCATAGTGGATGATGATTTCGGGGCATTTTTTCATAAGTATGTAAGCATGGTTTCTGGTTGAAACCCAATACAGCATCGGAGCAAAAACCAAGTCGTGAGGAGAAAAGAACTGCCTGTAGAGCAGGATTTTGTTGTGGCACAGACCTGGAGAAGGCTACAAAAATTCTGCTGCACTGCAAGCTCCCAAGAGCACAGTGGCCACCATAATTCTTAACTGCAAAAAGTTTGGAACAACCAGTACTCTTTTAGAGCTGGCCACTCCACCAAACTAAGTAATCAGGGGAGAAGGGGCTTGGTAAGAGAGGTGACCCAGAACCCAATGGTCAAGGTCCTGTGTGCAGATGAGAGAAACTTCCATAAGGTCAACCATCAAGTAATGCTTTATCCATTAGGGCTGTGCTAAAAAATATACAGCAAAATATTGTACGCTGTGACTTGTATTTCAGCTGTTTTTATATTTTCAGTGAACTATGTTGCAATTTATCGTGATGTAATCGTATCGTGATCCATGTATCGTGATTCATATCGTATTGTGAAGTCCTTTTCAGTACCCACTAGTGTTTTCCATGTAGCTGGCATGTTAAAAAAGCGTTATGGTGAAAACATTTTATTGCACAACGTTGCTGGAAAATACATTTTAATCTTACCAAGAAGCTGTGAAATTAGCAGATATGTACAGAACACCAGCGCATGCAAACACCGGTTGAATTCATGACCATTAGTAGCTACGTTAGCCTTCAGAGTAACTAAAGAAGCACATGAAATATGACTGATTGATTACATGTGGGATAAAATGCATTGCAATAATGATTTCCACTGTTAAGTTTTGCTTTCTCGTTACAAATAATAGTGAAACCTGAGTAGTTCTTCCTTCCCCATGTTTAAGTTTTACAGCTGTGCCATTATAGCTGTAGTCATGAGTAATGAGAGTGAGGTTGTGCTTCGCTGCAGGTAAAGCTGATTTGTGTGTGGTAGCTCATGAGGCCCCTCTGCACAGGGCACCATTGCGATGGTGGGCAGGATTCCAGAAACATTGGCGACAGATCAGTGGAACGTGCAGGAGCTTCAGCCAATTTTATACTTCTTCTGATTGGCATTCTTTTTAGAAAAGGCTCCCCGTGGATGCCAGTTCTGTTAATATGCTAATGGAAATGCAGTTCCTCTATGTGAACAAGGCTTGCTTTCTTTCACTGCTGTACTTTCAAACTAATGTTATGACAAATGAGGTGCCAGTAAAGAGAATTGGTCATGAGCAGGTCAAAAGATGTGTGAAGATTTGTGTTGAAAGAGTTTGCTGTTGAAAACTGAGATCTTAAATCATTAAAATGTATTGATTTTTGGGAAAAGTATTGTTTTGTGGGGTAAGTGGTTGCTTTCAATGAGTTTCTTTATGGAATTTAATTCATTTCTGTTTTAAATAATAATTTAAATAAGGGCTGGTTATACAGAGCATATTTTCAAATACAAAATTTGCATTACCCACTTTTGTATTTGTATTTCGTATCTGTATTTTACAGTTAATGGTAGTGGTTGACTGATCTGGGTTTTTTAATTTATATTTACATTTACATTTACAGCATTTAGCAGACGCCCTTATCCAGAGCGACTTACCATTGATACAGTCTTACAATTCAAGCAATTGTGGGTTAAGGGCCTTGCTCAAGGACCCAACAGTGGCATCTTGGCAGATGCGGGATTTGAACCCTGGACCTTCTGGTCCATAGTCCAGTGCCTTAACCGCTCGGCTACCATTGCCGATGCCGATATTTAGAGAGCTGTGTATATAATGCTGATATCACATTTTTCTACGAAATAAATGAACATTTATTTAAGCTATAAATGCACAGTGTTTGTTTGCATAGTGTCCGTCTTAATTAAAAGTTTTATTACTACATTATTTATTACCAGATAACTGTCACATTGTTTCTGGGAAAAAAATAAAAATGTGTTAACACACAGAAATACAGTGTTAAATATGGCATATTTTTGTTTTTAATCCCCCTTCCAGTTAAAAGCAGTAAGTTGTAATGCTGGAAGGAAAGTTGTCATCTTCTCATAAATATCCCACCCTCACTGAATCTCAGCATCGGTTTGTTTTTGGTCACTCAGTAGTCCCAATTTATGAGCTGCAAGTTCTCACTTCTCAAACTTGCATTTTCTCTACTATTTTTGAATATTGACCACGTTAGTGCAGATATCGGCCGATGCCGATTATTTCTGTCTATCACCCATTAATTGTAAGCCGGTCTGAATAAGGGCATCTGCTAAATGACCAATAGAAACTCTGGCATATAAGATCTTGTTTCCTGTAGAGTGAAATGGACAGACTTGATCAAAAGAAGGATGCTAACATACCAGTATGGCAATAGCGGGTTTTCCATCCGCCAAGTTTTTGAGAATTTTGAAATTGTGCATAGAAAAAAAGTCTGAAATTTGAAAAAAACACCCAAATATCGCAAAAAGAGTTTTCCGCTAGGACGTAGTGGGAAAAGTTAGAATATCGCTAAAGCTGAAAGGTGCAAAACGTGGAAAAGAATTTTTCGAATAAATGGTGGTGTTAAAATTATAATGTAGCTGATTATGTGAATAAGTGAATGAATGAATGAAGATTTGGGATGTGTTAAAGGCAGCCGTGTCATGCTGGGCAAACCAACACACACATATTTCAGCCCTGAACGCAGCCAGTATGAATAATTGTGATATTAAAGACTTTCCCAGATGGTAATTAGGCTATATGACAATTATATATCTGTCGGAAAAAAATAGCCTTGGTTGTAACGATCACTGGCTTTTTCCTAACTATAATTGGATCACATTTATCACAATAATTCTTCAGGTGATAATTTTTCTAATCTCATTATCAGCCCAAGTCTATTTGACAGGAGTTAGTGCTAGACAATCCAGATGATATAGTCAGATCATAAAAAGTATGTGGGTGTGAGAATTTAAAAGTTGCATAATAATGACGTTTGTGTTTTCATTCTTAAGCAATACATGCTGTATATAGAACCTTACTGCTGAGGTGTCCTGGCATGTTAAAAAGAAGTGAAAAATTGGCCGAGAACACACAAGTTTGCTTTGGCGTGTCCGTAATAGAGCACATTTTTCTGCTAAACATTGCAACTGCATGTAAATTAAAAGACCTCATTAATGTTTTAGCTGCCTGACCAATCACAGTAATACCTGACAACTTTACTTTTGTCTGGTGTGAAAGGAGACTTCCTTAATGGTTGTAATAATAATCACGAATAAGCATGCAGTGCTTTGTAACATGCTAAAAACACTCCCTGTTTCAGTATGAGCATGTGTCATCAGTCCTAGAGGATATGAGTAGTCATGACAGGTTGAACTGCATTTCTGCTTGCATTTTATTCTGAAATTAAACAGCACAGGGCATTTCCTGAATACTGGCGTGCTGTTGCACACAAACACACACTGTAAAGACCTGACGGTCGCCTTCTGCTTGTCTATCATTTGTATTGTAAACCTTCTGTTTAGTTCAGTTGTTTGCAGTTTGGGAAATGAATGTTGTGGTTTTCTTACCAGCAATTCTCTCTGTATGAGACAGTCCAGAAAAGAGAAAATATTCAGCAAAACTGGACAATAGAAGATTGGTAAAATGTAGCCTGGTCTGATGAGTCTCTTTTTCTGATCCAACATTTGGATGGTAGGGCCAGAATTTGTAAACAACATGAAAGCACGGATGCATCCTGCTTTGTATTAAGGGTTCAGGCTGGTGGTGTAATGGTGTAGGGGATATTGCACTTTGGGCCCCCTAATACCAGTTGTGCATAGTTTAAACACCACAGCCTACCTGAGTGTTGCTGCTAGCCATGGCCATCCCTTTGTGAATACAGTGTACCATCTTCTGAGGGTAACTTCCAGCAGGGTAAAGTGCCATGTAACAAGGCTCAAATCATTTCAAATTGAGTTGAAGGGCCTCTGCAGTCACCAGATTTCATTCCAATGGAGCACCTCTGGCATGTGGTGAAATAGGAGACTGGCATCATGGATGTGTGGCAACTGCATGAAACTATCATGTCATTCTAGTACAATTTATCATATCAAATATGAGTAAGAAAAATGTGATTAATGTTGATTGACGTGATAACATTGGTAGGATTAAATATTAGAATTGTTTCACAGTGCCAGTATATTAGTCAAGTTAAAGATGTTGGCATGTTCCTAAACCATTGTCAGCATTTTCATGGTCATTAAAAACGTACTAAAGTATTATTTCTACAGATATATTGTTTTACTGTCTTTAAATGACCTGTTTAGAGGGACTTTAATATATTGCAAAGCAATTTTCAGTCACAGTGTGTAGCAATATATGCTCGTATACCATTTTGGCATCATAATGTTCATCTACAAGCACTGCCCTTGAAAACATAGTGGAGTCCCACTAAACCCAGGAAGGGGAACCATGATCGTTATCACCATGAAAATGGCCTGGTTAAAGACCAACTAATTAATCCAGGTGAGAAAATCCCAGAAGTTGAATCAGTTCATCTGGGCATATGGTTTTGTGGGAGAAACTCATTTAAGTGACTTTTTCAGTCTCAGCTAGTTGGAAAACGTCCCCAGTCTTATATACTGTACATAACAATGGGACCAGTGATCAGTTTAATATGCAAGTTTCCATTCCATTAATGACAATGGCCACGTGTGCCATTCACACAGGATTGGGCGATAGCTGTTTTGGTTTCCCCAGGAATTGCCAGGAATTGTACATAGAGGAAACCAAACAGCCAGATCGAAACGGATGGCACAACATAGAAGAGCTACCTCATCAGGTCAGGACTCTGTAGTTTACCCCCACCTATAGGCCAATGGCCACTCTTTCAAGAATGAAGACGTGGAGATCTTTGATGGGGAGGAACCCTGGTTTGAACGCGGAGTAAAAGAAGCCATTTTTGTAAAAAGGGAACGCCCATCCCTGAACCGAGAAGGGGGCCCTCAGAGTCTTAGAACACCGCTATCGCAGCTATTCCCCAATCCTGTGTGAATGGCAATCTGCGTATTAAACTGATCACCAGTCCCATTGTTATGCAAATGTGCTGTATATAAGATTGGGGAAGTTTTCCAACTAGCTGAGACTGAAGAAGTCACTTAGATGAGTGATGCAACGTTTCTCCCACCCAACTAATTAACCAACTTCATGATGTGGATCTACTAGCACCATCCTTGAAAACGTAGTGGAGTCACACCCTCGTGCCATTGATCGTTCCCACCAAGAAAATGACCCTGTTCAAGCAACTTCATGATGTGCAGTCTTAATCCACATGAATTGTGAATCACCATGTTTTAGCTTATAAGGTTATTTGAAATGCAGCTACATCAGTGGTTCCTTTTTAAAGTTTCATCAACAGTTACTGTGTCTCTGATCGACCAAGGAGCAGTACTCTACTGAATGAGCACTTTCATAAATGTAGTTTATGGGCACACACCTCTCTTGGTCATTAAGACCTAATTAATCTGAAGTTTTATTCAATTAATCACACACTATATCCAACTGACAGGCTGACTAAGTGTGTAGGTTTTGGGTGGAGCTCAAGACAGGTCTGATTTAGATTACATATCTACCTCACCCTGTCACCACTACCTGGAAAGAGAGAAGGATCTGTGCGCGACTCTGTGAGACTAGTCAGGAATCTGGAACCTTGATAGAAATAATAGTCTCCCACCAGGTAATCTGTCGTCATGAACCTCTAATCTTTGGGAAGAGAAGTGAAAAATTGCAGGGATTATGAGTCTCCAGCTTGTCGATGGGAACAGGGGGAAAGAGACGAGGCAAAGGTGGAGAGAGGAATGTGTGGTGGATTAGATGAAGCAGATAAGAGCATGAGTGTATGCACCATGTAGAACTGGTGCTTGGAAATTGGAGCAAACCCATCCCTGTGCGTCAATACTCATAGTGCGTAATTCCTGGGGAACTGGTTGAAAGGATGGTGACACGGGCTTACAGGAAGGGGAGGAAGTATTAACAGGATGTTCTGAGCAACAGATGGAACCTAGACTATGCTCCCAATTTGCCCCATTCCATTCCATTTCATATTTATTTACATACACACACACACACACTAGGGTATTGGGTATTGGAAAGGATGTCACGATACGATACGCATCACGATACATGGGTCACGATACGATTATATCCTGATATATTGCGATATGCTACGTATTGCGATTTATATTGACTCGAGCATTACGTATTACTGTAGCTAATTATATCTAGGCTTATACTAGGGGTGGGCGATATGACAATATTTTTTTGTATTGTGATAGACAATATGCTTTTCTGAACATATCGAGGATGACGTCAGTGCTTAAAGTACACTGACCAACTGTATGTTTCATTATAAAGAGGGTAATCAGTGCTGTTTAATTTGCTGGTTGAAGTGCAGCAAATTTTGTATATAAATCACTTTACGAAGTATGGGATAATAATTAAATAGTAGTTTTTAAGAATCTGTTGTTAGTGATGCATTTTGTCTGCAATCACATCGTGATAAATATCGAGTATCGTGAATATGTCTTTAAATATTGTGATATAATATTTTTACTGTATCGCCCACCCCTAGTCTACACTTAAATATAGCCATAACCTTAACCTTACCCTTAAACTGACTTTGGTTTTTCAAATAAAAGTTGCTGCTTTTTTCTTTTCTGTTTTAAAGTTTTCTTGCAGGGATCAGCCAGATGTCCCCACAGGGTCAAAAATGGCAGATTGTCTTGTCCTTCTGGGGACATATGGTCTCCACAATAATATATAATCATATCCAGACACACACATGCACACACTTATCTCTCTATTCTTATTGGTACTTTTGATTGACATAATGATTATGCCAAACCCCTAACATTATGCTCAGTAACCAAAAGCAATTTTCTGGCTCTTTGGGTTTTTTTAAATAGCAGTTTTTGTGGACAGGGTGGCATATTGGTTTAGAGATGGCCTGGCTCGTGCCTGTGTGTTGTTTGCATGCTCTTCTCATATCTGTATGGGTTTTCTCGGGGTAGTCCAGTTTCCTCCCATACTTCCAGAATTGTTTTGGGTCAATTGGTGTCTCAAGTATTCCAATAGGAGTCTTTTTATATGTGCTAAATAAACCCAGCTAACCAAATTCCTGTTATCCAAATTCTCACTATAGTATTTTACTCCCTTAATCTGCTATCAGAACCAAAAATAAAGGAAGTAGATGGCATTCTGAATGGCTTCTTACCTCTTACCTCTGATGGCTTCTACCTTCACCCTCTTCTTTCATTTTTTTCCCAGTGGTCAATTACTAGGTTTTAAATATACAGGAACCAGATAGGTATGTTCCCTGAGCAAATAATGGATATTGTGCTCCTGCTATCCAAATACAGTGGTACCTCGGTTCTTAACCAACTCGGAACTCCTCAGATTCGGTTCTTGACTTGATTTTGACTAGAAAAATTTGTCTCGGTTCTCGATGTTTGCTCGGTACTCTGCGCACTTGTTTAAACTTGAAGAAGTCGAGCCACGCGACCCATTTCAGCCGAAACTCACGATTCACGACTCAGTAAACAGTGATTCAGGTTCAAAATAGCCCTCCGAGAAGATCTCCGCTATTTATCGTGTCTTTCTTTATTTTTACATCTACATTACTGTATTATTGGTGCAAATAAGTCTTAACAGATCCTAAAAAGGTTAGTTTATAAGAGCCAGCCGAAAGCAAAACAGGATTGACTTCTCCAGAACATAGTCTGCAGTTAGCTTATCCGCTATGCTAGCAAGTGCTGCTTTTACTTTTCACTTTCAATCCATTACTCACTAAATTACATGAGATTTTTCAACACTTTATTATAAAATAAGCTTTGGGGTAATGATTTTGGCCAACTGTAGGTTGATGCAAGTGTTTTAAGTGTTTATCCTTTCCATATCTATGCTATTATACAGTATTTGACGGTTCTACCGAACACTCGTTAAACTCCCCAGTTCACGATACATTGAACTTATGATGGATTTGCCGGAACATATCCCCTTTGTAAATCAGGGAGCACCTGTACAATACAACTCCATTAATGCATATAATACCTTATACAGGGTGGATTTTCTGAGAGTCTGGAACGGATTCATTCATTTTACATTATTCCTTATTGGAGAAATTTGCTTGGTACTAATAGTTTTCAAGTTTCTACAAGCTTTCTGGAACGAATTAGAAATGAGAACTGAAGTACCACTGTAATCTATTCCTGGAACGAGGAACGTTGGGATAATGTGGTTTGACTACACTACTAGCGTTGGTGTTTGCGTGTTTTTAATATCCCTTGCGTGAGTGTGTTTTTGTGTTTTGCATTGTCAAACCGGAAGCTAATTATGTGAGATTCCTTTTGTCCTGGCATTATTTGTTTGTTGGTGCTAATAGTAAAAGCTTTTAAAAAGTTGTTTTCACATTGCACACATTACAGGTGTGGGCGTGTGCGCTTCAGTCGTGAGTAGGCATTAGGGAGTACCCAATGCCAGCAGAGGCGTGCATACCTCAGGGCTGAGTGTACCTGAAGCAGTCAGACAGGTTTTAAATGGCTTTTTGTTTTTGTTCACTCGGCTCCAGCGGCATGACGAGACTCAACTCCGCCTGTCTGCAGGCATCTGGAGAGGATTTATCTTGCCTATACACATATTGTCACAGTTCAGGGAGAGGGGGTCAACACCTGTCTCACCTTCACATTATTCTGTTCGTTAGTTCACTCCCCAATGACAGGACATGGCTGGGATTCCTTTGAAGGTGGGATAAAATCATGGCTAATCCTTTCTGTGAAAGTGATGAAAGCTGAAGCCTGTAGACAGAAGGAATTTTTCATCCAATATCCGCTGAAGGATTTGAAGGGTGGGGGTTGAGCGAGGAGTCCAGAAAGCTGTAATTAGGCCTGAAGTCCAAATATCCTACTGAGGCTTAGATTTGTTGATAGTATTTATCCTGTGGAGTGCTAGAGTCTAAATACACCCGCACAAAGTTGCTTATGTAAACAAATACTGTAGTAATTTCATGCTTGGTCAGTTTTTTTTATGTGCACTTGCTTCCCGTAGCTGCGTCTTTACTGTGGTCAGATACATATGGTAATGAGCCATGTCTATTCGTGATTATACCACTGGGTCTCCTCCCAACCTGTACCCTGCAGACTCGACCCTCAATACTCTTGCTTGCCTTCTAGTGGTTGCTCTGTAGGTTACTGGCCCCAAAAAATGGATCTACTTGAGCTGTGAGGTTTTAATCGACATTCTTGAAGTTACTTTGGCAAGGTTTTGAAAGCGGTCAGGTCAGCATTACCATAGAAAAACATATGTTATTTGATAATGTCTTCAGTAACACTGAGGTTGCATACGAACTGCAGAAGTTTTTCTAATATTTTGTTTAAATAACTCATTTTGAAATGAAAATCAAGTCAGTTTTAACCACAAACCATGTGGTTTCATAACATCACATCTATTAGTTTTAGCCTTAAGTCAAGGCTAAGATTTAGCCTTTTCACATTTAGCCTAATGATCTTTTTTGGCTGAAAATTTAAAGAAAAGGACTATTTTTGGTTAAAATAGATCTATTAATAGATTTTATAGATAAATTAAATAAAAAAATGTTGATGTCAGGCTGGGAAATAGACCACAGACAACCTCAGGTATGTAAAGACAGGTATGTCCCCTAAGCAGAATCATGGATATTGCGCTCCTCCTATCCAAATACAATGGTACCTTGACCACCTCGGAACACTCCTCAAAATTCGGTTCTTGAATCCATTTTTGACTAGAAAAAATGCTTGGTATTCGGTGCACACTGGCTTAAAATTTCAGCCGACTCGAAACTCGTTCACGATTGAGTTACACAGTGATTCAGGTTCAAAATAGCCCCTCAGAGAAGATCTCCGCTATTTTTTGATTGAAAAATGTCACATCCTGGCAGGACCTTTGCTGCTAAGAGTCATGTGAGGTTCACCAGTTGCTAGATGTAACAGATCCCAAGCTGTCCTCTAGGCAGCAAGGACGGAAACACTGCTCTGCTGGTTCTCTCATGTTCCTTTTTCTTCCTGCTTCTCAGCCAAACCCCTTTCTCTCCCACTTTCCACGGCCTTTCATTCTTCACTCATCAACCCTGATCCTTAAATATCACTGGTAATAATAATTATTGCTGGTTGAGGTTTTGAGGTTTGAAACAGTTAGTCTGTTAGTCCCATCTTTTGGAGCTGATCAAAACTGTTTCCTTAAGTGTGGCCTGGTTTTAGTTACAGGCATGGTTCTGTTGGTTTGGATAACTGTCAAGTCAAAAATCCCAAGACTGCCAGATTGGTACTGTTTAAGTCCTCTGAACAAAGTTCTTAAACCTCAGATACTCAGAAATGTGCTAGTAGCTTTAATTACTTGCAAGAACCTGTGATTAAAAGAGATTTACTAATAAACAACAAACATGCAAACACACACACACTCCAAAAACAAAGGTTGTAGATTCCTGAAACCTGTGGTGTGCGACTGTATCATATATGATAATATCTTAATTGTTGTTTTTAAAGATGTGAGCTGACATTATTATGTCCACACGTTATGTACTCACTGCATCATGTAATCAGGTAGGATACACTACAGTATCAAATGAAGCTAGCATTCTACCTAAAACCCCATGACTGAAGTTAAAAATGAGTGAACAAACTGCACCAGGGACAAAATACAGACACCACCAGCCTCACAGTCTATGTTTGTTGGAGGTGGTTTTGGTTCCAAAGACGAATGTTGCTCAAAAGACGACAATCTTCAAATCATGGTCAGAAATTGGTTGCAGTTAAAAACACCACAACAACGAACATTTCATTATCTGCGTACAAAATATAAAGATTACGACAATTTTCAGGAGTCAGCTGTTCACAACCGGCTTAAAACCAGCCAAGGTCCTGCAAAGAATAGGCAAGGCATAATAATAATAATGATGATAATAATAAGAAGTGCTGTCATCAGTTATATCGTGGATTTACAGTATTTTTTTTGAACAACATTTCTTCTAAACTGCATTTGAATGGAGTTATGATGTTCCTCCTGTCTTGACCTTAGACTGGACCTTGTGTGTGTGTACGGAACTAATAGTGAATGTGGTCTGTTCCTTCGTTCTGATAATCGCGTTTTTTGTTTAAGGATCGATGTCCAGCTGACTGATAAATGTTCTAAAACACGAACTGACGCTAAGAAATGCGTCATAGAAAGAAAGTGACTCATTGACTTATAAAACTGAGACTGTCTCTAGAGTTTTATAGTCCTTGGTGAGCCACATGCATGCAGGCGGCCTCAAAGCCAGACTATTTGTGGGCAGTTCATAAATCCAGCCTTGCTTTTGTTTTGGACAAAGTGGCTTGTTGGGATCTCTGGGTGGGAATTGAAGTGAAATAGATGTTTACCTACATTATGCCATAGGCAAGACATAGAGTAGTTTCACAGCGGTAATCACCCTCACTTTTGTCTCAGTAATCACAATTGATCAACTGTTTTATGACTGCTATTGTGTGACTATTAAAAAATGTTAAAATAGTACTGCACAGATATACAAGTGGACCATATACAGTACTGTGCAAATGTCTTAGGCCACCATTAGATTAGTTAGTTAGTTTTAGCAGTTGGATATATAGAATATATAACATATTGTTGATGATTGGACCCTAATGCTCTTGTCCACTGATCTTTATACCAGCATATCTTAGCCTTTTCACCCTGTTCCCCTTGTGAAAAAGTGTTTTTTTTTGACTGGAACCCTTCAAAAAGACCATTCCTGATCAAGCTTCTTTAGACTGTAGGGGAACTTGCCGATGTAGCTTATAGAAGCTGTTTTTCTGAATTTTTTTGGTTTATTAATATTACATACACATTTTCTGCATTTTCTGGGTGCATTCTAACAAAGAGACTGATGTATGTACATTATATCATTGCTAAAACAATGGTAGATCTAATCTATCGGTGGCCTAAGACTTTTGCACAGTACTGTAAGCTTCAACAGAGTGCATTACTATATTTTAAATAATTCAATAACGTTATTAGTTGCTTGGGCAGCGATTTAAGACATGGTGACTGGTGCTATAACAGTGTACTCTGTTCAGTAGTGGACCATTTTGGATAAAGTCCATAACTACAAGAAATTCACAGCAGAAATGCTCATAACATTGTTTAAAAAATGTCGCACCATAAATAATGCATAAACGCGTCATTATGTGTTGTGGTATGCGGGTAAGTTATGGTTCTGTGCTCGTTTTGCGTCCACATCCTACTCCTC
The DNA here is from genome assembly GCA_025084515.1 of Ancistrus triradiatus. Taxonomy (NCBI): domain Eukaryota; kingdom Metazoa; phylum Chordata; class Actinopteri; order Siluriformes; family Loricariidae; genus Ancistrus; species Ancistrus triradiatus. The sequence continues at coordinate 74,219 of JAJAGP010002665.1, read as the reverse complement.
TTCCTACAACGTCTTCCAAATTCTCCCAGGTCCCTAACCAGGCTTTCCTGAAGGCCTGGTGGAGGCAGGTGGAGGCTAAAGCTGGAATGCTGGGGAATGTGCTCAGCCGAACACAGCATGCACATGCATGACCTCGGGATAGGGTCCCTGTACTCGCATGCCAAGCTGTGATACAAGAACCGTGAGACAAGCTGATACTGAGGCAGGAATAGTTCACAAGAACTGTAGGATTGGAGTGTGTGTGCTGTTGATTGGTGAATATTTTAATGGAATAACAATTTCTTGAAGAACAAATAGGAGCCAGCAAAAACACTGCTAATAAACCATTAAAATATAATCGGCCAGCCCTACATTAATCTTATGCTGCTGGACTTGTGGACACCCTGCATGTCTTTATTTGCTTAGTCTTAGTATTTTGGAAGGAAACCCTTGAATTCAGTGACTGGCCACAATGAGCTAAACAAACACTAATTATGCTCTTACTCAGGAATTCCTAGCAATTTACACAAAGTCAAACCGTTTCACCAATTTTCCACAAATACATATGACCACACATTTTACACCTTCACGTGCCTGTTAAAACTTTCCTTTCCATCAAAAACACATGCTCATAAAATCTAACTTGTAAAACGTAGGGACTGAAAGGTTGGTCAGAAAAATTCTTCCCTCAAGCTGTCTTTTGCATCCGTATAATTTAGAACCTTAATTAAGGACAGGAGCAGTAGGAACCTGAGCAGTTTTCGAGTTATGCCGGGCCTTGCACCAGACAACGACTTTTCTAGCGATTTATCTGTTGCAGACAAATTTCCATGTTGGGAATTACTGGTGGGCAATATGACAATATTTAATCGTATCATGATGAAAAAAAAAAACCCTTTTTTTATCGTGATAGACAATATTGAGGAATATCGTCTGTGCTTTATGAAACACTAAGTAGCTCTGTTTTAATTGGAATAAAAGTCACTTCACTAAGTATGAGGTAATATTTGAATAGTAGTAGATTTAAGAATCTGTCGCCCGCTACTGATGCATTTTTGTCTGCGATCAGATTGTAACGTGATAGATATATTGGTATCGTGAAATTGTTTTTCAATACTGCGATGTCATAATTTTTACCATATCGCCCACCCCTAATAAAATCATGAGTCTTGCTAGAGTTATATCACTCTCCCGTCATCTCAGTTATTAGGTGTAAGGTCAGGATTAGCTTAAGTCGGCCCTAAAACGTTCCAATAACATCATCTGTGTTTAATGTTATCCGCAAGTCTTAAGTCGTCCTTTTCTTCTTCTTCCACCACATTTTCTGGCAATTAAAGCCTTAACCACTTAACGTACAGACACGGTTCAAACACTGTTTCGTAGATAATTATGCTGTGTGGTGTGTGCTCTGTATTTATGGAGTCGATCCAATTTATAATCTATAATAGATTTAAGTTTAAAATTAAAAATTCTCCCATAGAAATGCCATTGACAGAATGTTTCAGAGATCAAATTTCAACCGACAAATTTTCAAATTGTAACTGACAAAAAATAAAATTTTTAAATGAAATCAATGATGTCACCACAGATTACTCCGTGTCTGTGAGGACTCAGAGGACTGTTGTTACATCTTCTGCTAAATATACATACACTCAAACACACCCCACACACATACACGCATGTAACCAAAAGTATTGGGACACAAACCCCACATCCCACTTTTCATGGCTGTTTGTAGTTCCTTCAGGAAACACAGATCTACACTGCCCAGCCAAAAAAAAAAAGTCACCACCTGGATTTAAGTAAGCAAATACCGTATTTTTCGGACCATAATGCGCCTTAAAAATGCGTTGCGCCTAATGTATGAATTTAATTCTGGTTTGTGCTTTCCGACCTAGAACCCGATTGTAGATGGTACACGGCGCGCTCATAAATCTGTCAATGTTTTAGCACGGCCTTGGTAAGTTACGAAGCTTACGGCAACCGTAGTGCGCAGCATCGCGGAGTAATACGGTATGTGCTTTCAGCATTAGGGTACGTGCTTTCATTCATTTATTTTCGAAAGCGGATTTCAAACTCAACCGCTATCAGTCACGCAGTACAACATGGTCATAGAGCAGCTGCGAGAGGAATTCAAAACATTAAACGAATCAATGGTACGGGAGTGGAGGAAGCAAGAAGGACGCCTTGCGCCAGGTAAAGACCAAACTGAGCTTCCGACGGAACTTAAGAGTTTTTGTTTCATTTAATGCGCCTTATAACCCGGTGCGCTTTATGATAGGAACATAGATCCGTTTAGAAGTCCGATCAATGATATCGCGCCTTATAGCCCGAAAATACGGTAATTCAGCTGATTGTTTCAGTTATTTAACCCTAACTGATGCAGTGAGTAGCTTCTCATTTGTTAAACATCCATGTCGAAAAACACGTCCTGTGGTCATGAAAAAAATCTGTTTTTCAGAAGGGTCAAAGAGTGGTTTCAGGGAGCATGAGACATCATTTTTCACACATGGATTGGCCACCACAGAGGTCCAGACCTGAACCCCATTGAGAAGCTTTTGGATGTGCTGGAGAAGACTTTGCGTAGTGGTCCAAATCCATCATCAATACAAGATGTTAATGCAACTCTGGACAGAATTGCTTCTGCAATGTCACATTTTTTCTGTCCAGAGATTTGGACCACTGCACAAAGTCTTCTCCAGCACATCCCAAAGATTCTCAATGGGGTTCAGGTCTGGACTCTGTGGTGGCCAATCCATGTGTGAAAATGATGTCTCATGCTCCCTGAACCACTCTTTCACAATCTGACCCTTCTGAAACAGATTAACATCTTTTCCACGACCACAGGACGTGTCTTTCGATATGGTTGTTTAACAAATGAGAAGCTACTCACTGTATCAGTTAGGGTTAAATAACTTATTGCAAGCTGAAACATAATCACACATACAGTAATTATCTGATGGGAGGCTCTTTTTAACTATTTAGCTTAGTTAAATCCAGGTGGTGACCTTTTTTGGCCAGGCAGTGTAGTTAATATGCACAAAGTGTCTAACTACAGTATAACTAGGATAATGTTCGGTCAATGTCCTGTTTCACAGTACATAATGTGGACATTTAATATCGTGTACAGGAATGTCTCTGGCGCGTAGAGAAATGAGACATGGATGAGACTGTGGAGAGGCCTCGGAAGCCACAGTTTTGTTTACATTTACAGCATTTAGCAGACGCCCTTATCCAGAGCAACTTACGATTGGTACAATCTTACAATCCAAGCAATTGTGGATTAAGGGCCTTGCTCAAGGACCCAACAGTGGCAGCTTGGCAGAGGTGGGATTTGAACCCTGGACCTTTTGGTCCATAGTCCAGTACCTTACCAACTAGGCTACCACAGTCCCACAGTTGTTGGACTGTATGAAAGGAGGAGAAACTGGTGCAGTGCAGTGTAGTGAGCAAGAGTGTCTCTTTGACATGTTTTCCCATTTTATACCAAGGTAGATTGGAGAAGGACAAACAGATGAACAGAAATGGATAATTATGAGTAAAGAGAGATAATCTCAAAAGGAATCTAGTAGATCTAGTAGAGCAAAATAATACCATGACTTATCTTTAGATGTGAGAGGCTGGCAATGTGTAGTCTTTTAAGAATCATCATTCATTTTCTTATCAGCGTGATCCTGGACAGGGTTGCAGGTGAGCCGGTGAACAACCGACGGCATAGGGCGCAAGGTAGGAACAACTCTAGACAGGGCATCAGTCCGTTGCAGGGCACATGCAAACACTCATACACACACACCTTTTAAATGTCTTTTCAGAGTCTTTTCACAGTCTTCTAGTGTATGGTTAGCTTTAGCAAACGTGGTTAGACTTTTCAGAGGTGAGCTGCAGGATTAGCTGGCCTGAGGATTTTCCTATATGGAAACAACAGAGTGCTCGTCAGCGTTATTTTTGTAACCCTGATTAGTTTGGAGCCTGAAGATAAACATTGCGGTGTCTATAATGACGCGTCTGTTGTATAGAAGCCATCTCTTCCCTCTTTCTTTACATAATGAGTGTCTTCTGACTGACCACTGCGCCAATGTAAACACAGTGCACGGGTAAGGAGCGTGATGGTGCTGTTTTGTGGCCGTGCTGTTGTGGTGGCGTTGATTTAGTTTGGAATGACCCTTTCTGGCCAGGTGCTGCATGTAGCAGAGCATAACCCAGCAAGGCTGTGTGTAGATTAACACCTCCTGTACCATTTTATTGATTACCTTTCATAATGCAAAAGCACCAGCTTTAAATATAGTGACATCCCTCCTAAGTTTGTTCAGTGCTGTGTTAATATCTGATCTTAATGATTAATTCATTATTTCAGTCAATTCATTATTTATTAATTCGCAATTTCAAATATTCTCTACTGCTGCTCTTGAGTTGTATCTTGCTGTTTTTCACTGATGTTTCCCTCCATCTCAGCAGTGGCTGCTTCAGTCCTGGTAAATTATTAACAGTGTCTGAGGGTGTGGAGGCTTTTTGATTGTACTTCTCAGGACAAAGGTTTGCTGTCTGAGTTTTTTGTGTGTGTTTTAGCTATGGATATGTACATCCCCAAATCAGAAACATTTGAGACAGTATGGAAAATAAAACAATATGCAGTGTTTCTTACTTTTACTTTGACCTTTATTTAATTGCAGACAGTATGAACCCAAGATATTTTGTTTTGTCTGATCAGCTTCATGTCATTTGTTAATAAACATCCATTTGCATTTCAAGCTGGCAATACAGTCCACAAAAGGTGGGGCAGGGACAATTTAGGTCTAGTAATGAGGTAAAAAAACTAAATAATAATGTGATTTCAGACAGGTGATGTCAACAGGTGATTATAATCATGATTTGGTACAAAAGCAGTATCCATGAAAGGCTGAGTCTTTGAGGAGTAAAGGTAGACTTGTTCCTGATAACATTCTGGATGGTCTTTGGTCTGGAGCACATGAGGTCCATTTCTTCCAAAGAACATCTGGAATGCTGGTTGGTCTGACCACAATACACATTTCCACTGTGTGATGGTTCATCCCAGATGCTTCCAAGCTCACACAACTAGACGCCATGTCTGGACATGGTTAACATAAGGCTTGTTTTTTGTACAGTAACGTTTAAGTGGCATTTGTGAATGTAACTGTGTACTGTAGGTTTGATAGTGTAATCCCTTGCCCGTGTGGGTATAACAGCTACTGATGAATGACGGTTCTTGATTCAGTGACGTCTGAGGGATTGGAGATCACAGGCGTCTAGATTAGGCTTGCAGCTTTGCCCTTTATGCACTGAAATTCCTCCAGATTCCTTGAATCGTTTAATGATATTATGCACTGTAGAGGGAGAAATATGTAAATCCCTTCCAATCTTTCTTCAAGGAACATTCTTTTTAAAGATTTAATACATTTGCTCGTGCATTTGTTGATAAACTGGAGATCTTCTCCCCATCTTTACTCCTCAAAGACTCCTTTTGTGGATACTGCTTTTTTACCCAATCATGATTATACTCATCTGTTGACATCACTTGTTTGAAATCATCATTATTATTATTTTTTCCTCATTACTAGCCCTAAATTGCCCCGTCCCAACTTTTTTTGGAATGTGTTGCAGGCCTGAAATGCAGAAATGGATGTTTTATTAACAAATGAAATGAAGTTGACCAAAAAAACCCATGAAATATCTCAGGTTCATAGTGTCTGGAATGAAATGTAAGAAACACTACATATATTTTATATTTGCATTTTCCATACCGTCCCAACTTTTTCTGATTTGGGCTTATATATTTATGTTAGTAAGGCTATGAATGAGGTCATCCTCGGTACAGTAAGTCATAAACAGAGTCATTAGAGAAGAGGGCCTTGTTACACTGTTTAATGATTAAGCTGAAAGCACTGTGACCTGCACTGATTCTATTTGCTTCTGCCATGCAAACAACATAATCTGGACTGGAGCATCAATCGATAATACTGTTATCAGTACTGGGATATCATTTAATAACGTGATATGCTTTTTCTGGTCAAAGTCCTAATTTCCCTTTAACATCTTTAACAGCCCTTTAAAATCTGTGCCGCCTGATGACCGCATATGCAGATAAACTACTAAAAAATGTTTAAAAATTGCAGATAAACTACTAAAAAAATGCAAAGAATTACTGCTATCTTGGCCAGGTCTCTAGCCCTGCCACCTGTGTTTCCAGCGTTCCAGAATCCATCTATACATTTAGTCACTTAGCAGGTACTCTTATCCAGAGCTACTTACAGCTGATACTATCTACAGTTCAGGTTTTGTTCAAGGATCCTTGTTCAAGGAGGTGGGATTTGAACCCTCAGTCACCTTAACTGCTGTGGGAAAATCCACCCTTTACTTGAATATAGTCTGAGGGGAAAAGAGTCACTCATCAATAAATAATTGTTTTAACAAAACCATGTGCCACAGCTATTGGCACCCCAGCATTTAATACATGTATAACTTCCCTTTACCAGTAACACAGCTCTTAGTTTTCTTCTATAACATCTTATAAGGTTGGAGATGCAGAGCAGGGAATTCGAGACCATTCCTCTTTACATAATATCTTCAGATCATCACGGTCCTAGGTCCTCTCTTGTGCACTCTCCTCTTTAGCTCACTCCAAGTTTTCTATGCAGTTTGCATCAGGGGACTGATATAGCGAAAGCAGAGCTTGATTTTGTGTTGAGTAAACCATCTGTGTTGATGTGGGCATATGTTCTGGATGGTTGTCCTGCTGTAAGATCCAGTGAAAAACCATATTTAATTTCTTGGTAGATGGAGACAAATGTTGATCTAAAATGCCCCGGTATTCCATGGAGTCCATGTACAATAACGAGTTTCCCATGTCCTGAAAACATCACAGATCCTCCACCATACTTAACAGTGGACAACAGGTTACTTTCAGTGTAACACCAAACCCACTGTGAAAGCTCAGCCTTCGTTTTGTCTGACAATAGAACATTGTTCCAAAAACATTAGGAGCTTACAGTTGTGGATGGAGGACATCTGAATGCTGAGAGCGAGGGCAAACAATGGGAACAAATAGCATTTTTCATTACTTTCTATTTTCACTGTTAATAAAATAATGTGTTCCTCAAACGTCTCACTTCCTCACCCTCTCACTACTCAGTCCCACACCACTGGTGAGCATTCCGTTTGGCGAGCACAGAGCTGTGTCAAGTTTCTCTTTTCTTTACTTGCCGATGCCTGCATCTCTCTTGTGACTCAAGCTGAAGTCTGAGACTTTGGTTTGGGTATAAGAATAATGTTGATTGGTGACTCTTAACCGAGGCTTTAGTAGCTGAGAAAGTACTGGGGACTGTGGTAGCGGTTAAGGTACTGGACCATGGACCAGAAGGTCCAGGGTTCAAATCCCACCAAGCTGCCACTGTTGGGTCCTTGAGCAAGACCCTTAACTCACAATTGCTTGGATTTTAAGACTGTACCAATTGTAAGTCGCCCTGGATAAGGGCGTCTGCTAAATGCTGTAAATGTAAATGTACTGCATTCAAGATATGTGATAGCTTTGTTTATTTTTTTTATGTGGCTGATATTTTGCAAATTTTGAAATGTATTTCTTCAGGGTTTTGTTCAGTCATTACAAGTCATGAAGCATACAATTGTCTGTAGGCATGTTTTGCCCACTCCTAGATAAGAGCAGTTTGGATTGTTCCTGCATCTGCTGGCTCTGTAGCATCTAACTGTTAGGTGTGCTGGTATAAGAAGAAAATATAAACAAATGGAATCATTCCTACTGGGACCAGAGCTGTGGTCATGGGCCTCATTGCCACGCAATTTACATGTTTCTGAAGTTGCATCATGCTACGCTTAAGTATCTAATAAACTTCTGGTATTTATTGAATGGAGCACCGTCAAGTTAGAAATAGAGACTCCTGCTGTTTAGTGAGACTCCATACCAGACCTCTCACCTCTTCAAGTAGGAAGGAGCGCTTGCATCCTCACAGGCTCTGTGTGTGTGTGTGTGTGTGTGTGTGTGTGTGTGTGTGTGTGTGTGTGTGTCACGGTCACGCTTGACCTGTTTTAGGCATTTCCTTTGAATAATAAAAGTGGTGTATGTTGTTACAATTGGAAAATAGGGTTCTCTTCATATTGAGGTGACCGCGTGATAAAACAGGGATGAGAGCAAAAGTGATTTCATCTCACTATGGAGTCCAACAGGAAGGAAAGAGAGCTTGATTGACAGAATCCCTTTGTCTGATTCACCGGTTTAGTGAACCTGCTCATACTTCTAATTGAAATTTACTGAAAGAATGTTGGCTGAATTGCTGTGTAATTTTATCAAAACTTATGAGAAGAGTCTACAACCTGACAATGTTGGACCAATGGCAATGCGGTAGTCTAATGCATTAATGCCAGGATCCAAGGAAAGGAAGAAAGAGAGTACATGCCAGACCAGATTTAAGCAAGGATTATCTGGCTTTAATAAAAATACACAAACATATTAGTTTAATCATGTTTTAGATCCACATTTTATTGATCAGGGGTTTTTTCCGGTGGGAATCCTGGCTACCGGAAAAAAACCTGGTTGCCAGGTTCTGCTTATTATATAGTATAGATATGGTAGAGATTAGAGATCTGTTGTAACCCCTATAACTAGCGATTTTCGCCTCCAGCCTTTTGTCTTAGACTTATTTACATTAGACAATGTGGGGAACGTGAGCTCTGGACAACCCTGGAAACTAAACGCAAACTCCCTTAACAAACGGATGTACCGAAAACTTTGTGGAGACTCTGAACCACATGCCCAATATATACTCAAGGAAAATAATTAACTTTGGATTAGTTATATTCAAATTGAAGTTTACATCCATCTTTCTGTGATATTATTGGCTGGTGGAACAAAGTAGAGTAGAAATCCCGTTATTACCTGGTTTTATGTAAACCCAGCGGTTATATGGGGGTTACTCAAGTGCTGTTTACTCCTTGATTCAGATTCCTACAACAGCTGATTTCAGCAGTTTATCGGATATTAAGTGCATGTTAAACACACTACTGTGGCAGTGCTCTGGACTAGTTTGACCAGACTACCTCCCTCAGCACAGTAACAGTGACTGATGTGATGGAAGGCATCTTGGGACAAAAACCTGGGTTCCCTGTTGGTGGTGGGCTTGTGTCTAAAGGCCCTTTGGATTGAATTGTTTTATTAATGTCTGTGATTGAATTTTTACTCACCGTCTCAGGGTTATCAGGCGGTAATAAATTCCTGTCCCCTAGGAGAGGGAGGTTATGGTGGGTGGATTCTCTCGGAATCGTGAGGTTGAAGTTCAAAAATCTGCTGACTGATAGATCTTGTTATTTACAGCAAAGTATATGTAGTGCATATTTAAATAAAGGCCCGCTCTATATCTGTAGACTGGGACTGTGGTGGTTCAGTGGTTAAGGTCTGGCCTGTGAAGCTGAAGGTCAATGTTTCCAGTCTCATCTCTGCCATGGTGCTACTGTTGGGTCCTAGAGGAAGGCGCTTGACCTACAATTGTTTGGATTGTAACACTGTATCAGTTGTAAGTTGTGGGTAACTGGGTAACTAAATGCTATAAATATAGATGCCATTTTTTTATTTCTCCTTCAAGACTCTCTGATGTGAAAGTAGAGTCCTCCCAAAACCCAGCACCGAACGAGCACCGCTTACTTTGGAAACACAGGAGGTAAATTCGCCCTTAATTTTCTCAAGGAAGAAGGGTGAAAAAATATACATGGCAAGTCAGGACAGAAATAAAATCACAGAGCAACACCTGGAAAAGAGGAAATTACACATTTTCTTTTAGTCATTTAGCAGACACTGTTACCCAGAGTGACTTTAACTGGTACACCACCACAATCCATGGATCCCAGGCACCCATTTTAGTTTTACACTTCACCAGATATATGGCTGCACCATCCAGTCACCCCTGAATATACAGTACTGTGCAAAAGTCTTAGGCCACCATTAGATTTGCTGTTTTAGCAACGGTATAATGACCGTCTGTAACATATGGTAGACGATCGCATGCAAAAAAATCAGACTCCATAATACTCTTTTCCACTGATATTCATTCCAGTTTTTGTGAGCTTTAGCACATCTTAGCCTTTTCACCGTGCTCCTCTTCCCAAAAAGTGATTTCCTGGCTGCTACACTTCCAAAAAGACCAGTTCTTAGACTGTAGTAGGGTTTAGATGCTTCTATTGCTCAGGTGTAAGAGGAGGTCATACTGAAGACTTGCCACTGTAGCTTATAGAAGCTATTCTTGAATTATGAATAGGTGAAAATGCTAAGAAATTTCTGTAGTTCCTATAACACTTAATTTTAGTGGTTGATCTATATGGGCTTTTAATGGCCGATGCTGATATTTGGCCGAGAGCAGAGTGTCCGATGACTGATATATAATGCCGATATCACACTTTTTTTTTTTTGTTTGTTTTTGCAACTGATAAAATAAAATAAAAAATTATAAATAAAAAATATTTTATGAATAAAAAATTAAAGTTTTCTTTTTTATTTTCTGTGGAAATAAATGAAAATGTGCAAATACTTGCAAAAAAAACAAAAACAATGTAGTGCACATGGTATCAGCATCTAGTTTTTAATCCCAGTTCCAGGTAAAAGCAGTAAGCTATGCTATGCTATGCTTTAAACAAAGTTTTCATCTGCTCATAAATGGCCTCACCTTCACTGAATCTCAGCATCTCTTTGTTTTTAGTCCCTCATAGTCCCAGTTTATGAGCTGTAAGTTGTAGTGCAGGAAATCTGCATTTTCCCCACTATTTTTGGATATCTGCACTTATTTCAGCCGATATATCTACTATTCAAAAATCGGTTTATCACTACTTCCTTTATATAAGATTTTTTTTGTGCTGACATGGATTTTAAGACGTTGACATTTGTGCAGGTTGAGAAATAAAACAGCATTGTTGTCTTTGAAGGGACCAAGAACAAACGTAGCACCAAACTATGGCTGAATCCCATTTCAGGGGCTACATCCTTTGAAGGACGCGGTCTACGCGATCTATGAAGGCGCGTACTTCGAAGACTGCATAGACATAGGTCGAACCAAAATGAGATGGTCTACTCTGCCATGGATTTCCTGTTTGTGTCACAGAACCACTGTTCCCACCCTCACTCTTCAGCCCTATTCCTGCCTGCACCGTATCACAAAACAGCTATAAGTTTTATTAAATTGGAGCCAGAAATTTTGAGTTTAGTTTTTATGCTGTTTATGGTTTTTCAATTATTGGAGGAGGAGACGCTTGACCGCAGGCGCTGGCATTCATTTCCTTCGCGCAATTTAATAAAGGTCTCCGTTTGGTTTTTGCAAAACAAAACAAAAAACGTTGCACTTTTGCATTTTAACAACATGACGCAGTTGGTCTTCAAATGCAGCCTCCGAAGGATGCAGCCTCTGAAATGGGATTCAGGTGTCTTTTATACAGATAATGAGGTCAAACTGGTGCCATTAATACAGGTAATGAGTGGAAGACAGAAGAGCTTCTTAAAGAAAAAGTTACAGGTCTGTGAGAGCCAGAAATCTTGCTTGTTTGTGGGTGACCAAATACTTATTTTCCACCATAATTTACAATTAAATTCTTTAAAAATCCTACAATGTGATTTCCTGGATTTTTTTTTCTCATTTTGTCTCTCATAGTTGAAGTGTACCTATGATGAAAATTACAGACCTCTCTCATCTTTCTAAGTAGGAGAACTTGTACAAATCAGTGGCTGACAAATCACTTTTTCGACACAGCCCCATTGTATACAGTTGAATGTTGATTGGTGACAGGCTGGAAAAAAAGTTCCATATCTTCCTGTGCCTAAAGTTGTCTTCGGGTTACCATTTTCCATGTCATCACTCACCGAGGCCTAGTGGATTTGAGCGTTAGTTTAAAATATGTAATTGGTTTGTTACGGTTATTTAATAACATGTAATTTCAGTCTGGATTGGCTTCTCTGTTTCTGACTGTACCGGGCGTATCTTCGCCTGACGTCTGCTTGTTCGGTACACCGCGTGCCGTCAGAGACGGACTGGAAATCCGTAATTGAGCGGTCCGTACGTACACGCACACAGCACTCATGTTCCACCTCACCTGTGCCGGGAAGCGGCAACCCAGGGAAGCAGCGGTTATAAAGCCCCGTTGGCCTGGATTATCTTCGCGTCTGAGTCTGCTTGTTCTGCGTACCACACGCCGGGGAGCTAAGAGAAGAATGGAATCCGTAGATTGCGCGGTCGTACGTACACGCAGCACTCATGTTCACTCACCTGTGCAGGGAAGAGGAACAAGGAAGCAGAGGTTATAAAGCGTTGGTGGGAGGAGCCGTTGCCATGCCGCTGGAGGGGAGGAACTAAGATGAGAAGGTGGAGATCAGAAGAGACAGTGAGCTCGTAGTTGGGGGTTGGTGTGTGGATCGTGTTTCATGTAGCACTTGCTCTGTTTGGAATCTAAAGCTCACAGTTGACCAGCGTACTCTTGAAGAGGAACGGTCACCACCCTCCGGGGATTGTCCAAGAGCTATAAAGTACAGGAAGGAATCAGTTGGAACAAGTGTGTGATGATATCCTGCTGTCAGGTGAGCCACTCGCGCACAACAAGTCGGATGGGCGGGAGAAGTGCGTCGGTGAGTAAAGCTGACACACTCTGTGCTGTCAGTGGGATCGTCTGCTGCATCTGGTTTTGAGACGTGAGGAACAGGGTTCCTGGTTTCTTCATCCTCTGTAGACCCATGCGATCAGCACATGGAAAGGCATGACATCTTCCAAAGGACTTTGTACCTGTACTTTCAGCATCTGACAGACCGGAGAAGCTTGCTTATGGCCGGAACATGTGCAAAAGCTTTTATTTGAGATCCTTTTTTGCTAAAGTGGTCAGCAGAGACTTTGTTTGGAAGGGACTACAAACCCAATCCCGACTGGCGAGCTGTGTGACCGTTTGGATGTGTTGCGGAGTCTTTCCTTCCACACCCCTCAATACCAGTAGGGTAAAGAGAGCAGGTGTCAGAGGGGATTGACCAGCCCTGTTTTTTTTTTTCCTTCTCTTTTTCCACCCTGCTGCTTCAACTAATTGCATCTTATGGGATTCTCTCTTTTGTACTGGGTTGTCCAAGATGCAAACTGAGTTCAAACCCAGTCACAACTAAGAAGGATCAGTCTGATTCTACTCTTTTGGATTAAACCTTTTGGAAGTACCCGTTTTTGGTTCAACCCTTGATGGACAAGTCAGGATTATAGATCTGCTTTTCAGGATATGAGCGAGTTTCGTTGAGGACGCTGATCATTTGGATGTCTGCTCATAATCTATAGATCTCTAAAGCATTTGAGCTCCTTCTGCCAAGACTGACTGTGCAGCACGAAGGTCAGGTGGCCTGATCACGGTCTTGTTTGCTGCTCCACCTTTCTTCCATCGAACTCCCTTTTTTTCAGAGAGCATGCGGAAGAAGCAACCTGGTAATCTGGCCAAAGAGAGGGAGAGGAAGGAAAAAAGAACCTCAGTCTCTCGAGCCCTTAGCTGGCTGAGTGGATCCACTTTGTCACGGCAGACCCGCAAACTCTTTCGCAGCCACAATGACCTGAACACGCTCTCACAGACAGAGCACGGAGAGCAAGAGGAGGATGATGAAAACTGGGTGTACGAACCTCAGCACTACATAGGTGAGGGATGGTGTGTGACTAGGTGTACATAATCTGTTTTATGTTATCCTTCATTGACATGGAACATCATTCTTATTTTGATTGACTGCAAGGTGGGTGATAGTGTTCTGAATGGGCTTGGGCTCATTCTGTTCATTCTACGACTATAAGAGGTGTGTGTTATTTACAATTATATTTATGTCATTGTAGAAGAGAATTATCTGTATTAGACAATATGGTGTGTATATCTCAGGTCTAAAGTATTCAAGAGTTCTTTCAAGCCCATCTTGTCAAACTGCCTGAATTGGCACCGTCTTTCGCGATGTAATTGGTGACAGCATTTGTTATGCCCTACCATCTACTTTCTGTCTGTCACCCCATACTAGACTAAATTGTTTTCTGATTAATTGCTGGAAAGTTAGACTTGCGTCGCTTGTATAGCTTCTGTATCAGTTTTTGGCTTAGGTGGTATTCTTGTACCTATTTGAAGAAACCTTTTAGTAAAGGGCCTGATGTGGATTGTGTTCGCTGCAGAACTGAAGGTTGATTTCCACAGTCAGTTTGCATCAGTGTGGAAAATATTCAGCCTTACCTGGATACACTAGTTAAAAGCATTAAGCAATTTAAGCGAAATGAGCTGTAATTGAGGTATAATTATAGATTAGGGCACAAAACTGTCTGTGAAGTACATCATGGTGAGATTGGGAGTGGAGAGCATTTTAAAAACATGGTGTCATGATATTTTGACTATATTTTTAGAGTATGCAGTATGATTCAATTTCCTGATATTACTTTTTCATAGGGCTGTGAGATTTTGACCAAAAATAAGATATCTCGATATTTTCTGGGATTTTTCTGCGATAACAATATTTATACAATACTTTTTCAGGGTATATAATGGGTCTAAAGTATTCTAAAGTTTTTAGAACCCATCTCTCTGAATTGCCTGAATTGGCAGCAGGTCTGTAATTGGTGACAGCATTTGTTATGCCTTACAGTCTGTTGCTTTTCTGGTTGTGCTAAGGCTTGCTGAGTGTGTTTTTGTGCTGGTACCTTTTGGTTTAAGCCTGTCGTGGACAGCTGACTCCCAAAGATTGTCATAATCTTCATATTCTTCATAATCTTCACCTACTGATTGGACAGTGTTTATGGGTATATTTTGTGACTGTACTTTCAGAACTTCTGCAGCAATGATGTGCAGGGCCGTGTTGGCGATGCAGTTAAGGTACTGGACTGTGGACCTGACGGTCCAGGGTTCAAGTCCCACCTCTGCCAAGCTACTACTGTTGGGTATTTGAGCAAGACCGTTAGCCCACAGTTGCTCCTGATAAGGGCATTTGCTAAATGTGTGCAGTGCTATGCATTTGTGCACTTGTGGAATTTCTTAACATGTGCTGGTATTTCTTACTAGCTGATAACTCACAAAGAGTAGACAAAATAGCTCCAGGACCCCCCTTTTTTTTAAATCACCTGACTAACATATAATGGGCAACTTGCCTCCTTTCACAAGAAGAACCAGGTATGCTTGAATACACCTATTCAGGGGATCACCAAGGTTCACACCAAGCTAGGTCTGTGGTGGCTTAGCAGTTAAGGAATGGGACTGTAGACCAGAAGGTAATCTGGATTGTAAGATTGTATCAGTTGTAAGTCTCTTTGGATAAGGTTGTCTGCTAAAGGTCTAAATGTAAAGATCTTTTTGGTCTGTGGTGGTCTGTTGGTTAGGATGCTGAACTATGGACCAGAAATGCCACCTCTGTCACTGTTGGGTCCATGAGCAAGATCCTTAAAACGCATTTGCTTGGATTGTAAGGTTGTATCACTTGTAAGTCGCACTGGATGAGGGCGTCTGCTAAATGATTACATGTAAAAGACAGTGTTCTTTTCACTGGTGCACATGAACTGCAGTAACAGAACAATCATGCCAGAGTTTGTTTTAATGGAACCAAATCTGCCAAGTGTGAACTAACCCTTAGAAGGATCAAAAGTAATGTCAAACTGTTGTTAAAGACAAACACTGCACAAAAGTCTACTGTCTCAGTCAGCTGCCTGTTATGCATATTTAATACTAATCTTTTTAATATGCTTTTAATGTCTGAATTCAGTAGTGATGTAACAATTTACGTACAGCCTCTGTATAATTGTTGAAATAAAATATGCACTTTAGTAGTGTTTCTAAAAGAACCAGCAATATCATACAATTATTATAATACTCTCGATGTGGTTAACAAAGGACTATTGCAGCTGGGGTTTGCTCCAGTTGCAGCTTTGATTGTGTCTGACTCCTCCATTGTATCCGTGGCAGGAAGTAACAGTGTAATGTTTACATCTGGTGGGAGAATTGGCTCACTGTCTTCGCTTTATGACACGAGTGTTTGAAACGCCTCTTTTATCTAAACGTGGAGGAGGGGGTGGGGGTGTTTCCTAAACTCAGAAGAAGGTTTGTGCCAGCGATAGAAAAAAGTTAGGATGAGTTTGGAGGAAATGGGAGATGTCACCAACTGGTGGTGTGAGTCAGTGAGTGCATGCCAATGAAGCTGCCCTCTGTGTATACACACTTCGTGTCCACTCTGTATTGCCACACGCAATACAGTGACGGGGATTAAGATTTTAATTATTAGTGAAATTCCTGGTCATGTGGAAATACCCTTTTTTGTAAGGTAAGTGTGGTATTAAATGCTCATGGCTGATTGGCTAGCTCTGTAGATGTACAGTTTAAAAAGTTAAAAACTCTGAAAAGTTCAAAATGGCCTTGGTTTAGGTGCATGCCCTTTCTGGGGCTGGTTATAACTGGTTCACAGTAATGGATAGAATGGGAGCTTTCAGTCACTCTGTACACAGTAGCCTCAATTAGCGAGGACCCAATATTTGCTTTTGTCATATGTGTGTGTCAACGAATATTCCTTTCTGTTTTGCTCTTCTGCTGTTTGAATTGTGCATGCAAGTGTGTATAGCATTGTAGTGTAGTAATTCTATGCTACCTGTAATGAGAGCTTGCATTGAGTCACAGTGGCAGGACGGGGTTTGTGTGACCCACTTGCATGCTTTATGAGTTAATCTTAGTTGCCTCTGATTTATGATGCCCTTTCACCTTTGGCCTCTCTGACACCTTACCTCCACAGGTTTCCCTCTGCAGCTTGGCTGTTTTTAGCATTTGGGCTGTTGAGTTGATAAAGTTGGTTGTTAAAGGTGTGAGAGTATTATGTTTAATACACTTCAGGAAGTAATAAACCAAGTACAGTACTGTGCAAAAGTCTTAGGCCACCATTAGATTAGATATATCGTTGTTTTAGCAACGGTATAGTTCATTCATTCATTACATTTACATTTACAGCATTTAGCAAACGCCCCTATCCAGAGCGACTTACAATTGATACAATCTTATAATCCAAGCAATTGTGGGTTAAGGTCCTTGCTCAAGTGGCAGCTTGGCAGAGGTGGGATTTGAACCCTGGACCTTCTGGTCCATAGTCCAGTAACTTAACCACTAGGCCACCACAGTCCCATTCGTTCACCTTCTTAACCGCTTGATCCTGGACAGGGTCGCGGGAGAGCCGATGCCCTACTTCATAGGGTACAAGGCACAAACAACCCTACACAGGGAGCCAGTCCATTGTAGGGCGCACACACACACTCAAACTTGGGGCACTTGGAGTCACCGCTTAACCTAATGCATGTGTTTGGACTGAGGGAGGAAACCGGAGTACCCAGACTAACCCATGTGGACATGGGGAGAACATACAAACTCCACACAGAAAGGACTCAGACCATTCCACCTGGGAATTGTACCCAAGATCTTTTTGCTGTGAGGACACAGTGCTACCCACCAAGCCACCGTGCCACCCCAACGGTATAGTCACCATACATAATTATTTTTCAGTCTCCTTATTAGAATGCAACCAGAAATTTGTATGTAATATTAAAAAAAAACTGAAAAAAGAGGAAAAAACTGCTTCTATAGGCTACAGTGGCAAGTATTTAGTGTGACATCACCTCACACTTGAGCAATAGCAGCATCTGGCAGCTTCATCATTGATGTTAACCTTTCTACAGTTCAAAGAAGCTTAGAAGAGTAGCAGCCAAGAAACCACTTTTTCATAAAGGGACAGGGTGAAATGGCTAATGTATATAGCATATATTATAATAATGATAATAATGATAACATATAATAATGGATAATATATAAGCGCACAAAGATTGGAATGAAGATCAGTGGAAAAGAGTATTATGGAGTGACGAATCCAGGCTTTAGTGGTTTTGCCTTCTGAAGTCCATTCTTGTTGGGTGCCTTTTTGAGTCTTGGGCCTCCAAAAGTTTCTTCCTTATAAAGTTTAGAGATGTTTTCCTTGCCACTCTTGCCCTAGGGTTACTCACTTAGGGCTTTGGGCCTAGATAATAGAAAATTGTAAAGCTGCTTTGAGACAATGCGCTATAGCAATAATTCTGACGTTGACTTTGACAAGGCAGTAGGTATTGGTATGCACTGTTTAACATCTGCGTTATGTTCTGTGAAACAGGATGTTGACCGAAATGGACATTGCCACAGTCACGTAGTAATTTAGATACTTCCAGCAGGTTTGGAAGGATTCCCTCGTACTACTGTTCTGTCATTCAGACGTGAATTAGATGCATATAAGGCAGATTTTTATTTCCTGTTATAATTCTTAAGACCTTGGAAAGTGAAGCGAATGGATGTTGATCAAATGGATATTAAACTGCGCATATCTGTAATTCTGATTGTAATTTCTGATGGGAACAGGGAGAAATACAACAAGATGCCCGAACCTAACAGAATGGATTTTACATTATATGTCCAACTTATCCAGGAAACAGGATGAGGATTACATATGAGTATGTCTCATATTGTCAACAATGGTGTCATTTACTATTTTTATATTCTGTTTAGTACATCCTATGCAGTTTGGATGGTTCTATTTCATAATTTATTGGGAAGCACATTTGTCTATGTGAAGTGACATACAAATGTGGACACGCGCCATTAGCTTCCCTTTTTGAAGCAACTGTTGGAAAATCACAATTACCTGTGCTTAAATGTATTTGCTTGTATACTAATAAAGAAGAGCACTAAGGTAGCACAGTGACAATTTTCTAGCCCTCCAAGGGTGCCTTCTGGCCAGTTGGTTGGCTGTGCCTGAGG
This sequence comes from Ancistrus triradiatus, assembly GCA_025084515.1. NCBI lineage: Eukaryota > Metazoa > Chordata > Actinopteri > Siluriformes > Loricariidae > Ancistrus > Ancistrus triradiatus. The sequence goes on along the minus strand of JAJAGP010002665.1, from coordinate 55,448 downwards.
GAGACTGAGTGTCCCCTGGCACTGCAACTGAGATCCCTTCTGAGCTCTGAGTGATGGACCATCACCCGTTCTACCTGAAAGTGCACGGCTGAAGTTAAAAATGAGTGAACAAACTGCTCCAAAAGACAAAATACAGACAGCACCAGCCTCACAGTCTACATCATGACATTAAATTGCTAGACGTTGCTCTTCCCCACTCGCATGGAGGTGGTTGGGCTTCGAAAAGATCTATATTGCTCAAATGATGCCAATCTGCACAACGTTTGTCGTTAATGACAACTCGACAGCTAACTTATTTCACCATCTGCGCACAAACTGCCGTGCAGAATATGAAGATTATGTCAAGGACTCAGCTGTCCAAGACAGGTTTACACCAGCCAGAGTACCAGCATAATTCTACGAAAAGGTGCTTTACAACAAGAAAAGCAACAGATATCAAGACATACAATTTGAATTTTTTAGACCTAAGGTAATACACTGCCAAAATTTAATCTAATTATCGTTTTCAACAATATCCTAGAAAATCGTTATAGATTTTTTTCCCCCAATGTTACACGACCTTATGATTTGTTTAAAAACTGAGGTGGATTAGGTTTCCTTTTTCTATTAAAAAGTCCCCTTAAAACACAGTTCTTCCATGAGTCCGGGTCACAGCAGAAACACTGAGGGAAGCAGGACAGGAAACTGCTTATAGTACTACTTTTAAAGCATGTATTTATACTACTGGCATCTCTACACACACAAGCCTGGTTCAAATGCCTGAAATGTGCCTCTTAAAAATAAGACCTATAATTATGGGCTGTCAGACAGTTGTAGTAGACCCGTAATTTTAGAGGGCCTGTTGCTGAGAGACAGGATGTTTTTACCAGCAGGCATGGCACTGTGCTACACGCTCGAGTGCCAGTGCGGATCCTTCATGGCATCGCTGACTTTGTGAGGGTCTACTGGTATGACCGTGCCCACCTTCACCTAGCACTACTGCATATGTGACAGTGCTGAGCTGTATTTGGAGTGTGCCGAGTTTCTGTGGCACTACTTGGATAGTGTGGTAGCGCCACGTTTATGTGGTACTGGCGTTGTATGGCAAGTAATGATTTACAGTACTGAGTTTGTATGGCAAGTCCTTTCAGTAGTGTTTGTGCGAGACACCGGACCTCCCTGACAATAGCACGTTCATGTGGAAGTGCCAGGTCTGTCCACTAAACAGCACTGTAGTTTTGGTGAGTTGTGTAGCAACACTTAAATGCTTTGGCCGCACAGTGTTTGTGTTTTAGTACCATGTTTAAATTGAACTGCTAATCCTTTATGTGAGAGCTGGGCTTGTGTGGCACTACAAAGTTTTTATAGCGGGGCTGGTTATGTTTGCCAGGCTGATTCCTCTTCATCATTGCTTTATTTTGTCTCCGCTGGCCAGGTTTGTGACTGCCGAGCCTCTGTGGCAGTACTGAGTTTTGTGTGGGTAGAGCCTGGTTTTGTTATAGCAGTGCCCATCCTTAGGGTGGGTCCGAGTTTGTTTAATAATGCCCGGTTTGTGTAGTCAATGCTGCTTTTGAATTGCAGTGCTGAGTTTGTGTTTGCATGGCATGAATTTGTAATGGAAGTGCTCACTGACTGTTGCAGGCCCCTGTTTTGGTCAGGGTTGGTGTGGCAGTGCTTGTTTTTCAGTGTCTGTGCTGAAGTTTGTGTAGCAGTGCTCATTCTTTGTCGCAGGTATGAGCTTGTGTAGCCGTGCTCATTTGCATAGCAAGTGCTTCGTTCGTGGAGCAGCGTCTGGTTTGTGTAGCAGGGATCATTTGCATTGTCAGTGCTTCATTTGTGTGCTCATTTTGTGCTTTCATTTGAAGCTCATTACCCATTGCGTGTCTAGATTTGAGTAGCAGTGTCTGGTTTGTGTGGCAGTGCTTATTGTCTGTTGCAAATGTGTATTTGTGTTGCAGTGCTTATTCTCGGTGTCAGTGCTGGGTTTCTGTAGCAGTGTTCATTCTTTGTTGCAGGTATGAGTTTGTGTAGCAGTGCTTGGTTTGTGCGTCAGTGCTCATTCTTTCTTGCAGGTGCTCATTTGCATTGTCAGTGATTTGTTTGTGTAGCAGCGTCTGGTTTGTGTAGCAGTGCTCATTCCCAGTGCCAATGCTGAGTTTGTGTAGCAGTGCATGATTTGTGTGGTGGTGCTCATTGCCCATTGCAGGTCCAGGTTTGAGTAGCAGTGCCTGATTTGTGTGGCAGTTCTCATTTTCCTTGTCAGTGCTGGGTCTGTGTAGCAGTTTCGGTTTGTGTGGCAGTACTTATTGTCTGTTGCAAATCTCTGTTTGTGTAGCAGTGCTCATTCGCAGTGTCAGTGCTCAGTTTGTGTAGCAGTGTCTGGTTTGTGTGGCAGTGCTCATTCTCTGTTGCAGGTCTGGGTTTGTGTAGCAGTGTCTGCTTTGAATGGCAGTGGTCATTTGTTGCAGTTAAGAGTTTGTGTAGCAGTGACTGGCTTGTGTGGCAATACTCATTATCTTTTGTAGATCTTTGTGTCGCAGTGCTCATTCTCAGCGTCAGTGTTGTGCTTACAATAAATGAATAAGTGCTTACAATAAATGAATAATAAAAAATTAAATTTATTAATAAATTAAAATAACAAATTAAATAATAAAGAAAAATAAGTGCATCTCTGATGCAAACACTACATACAAACTCATTCACTCCCTTTCTTTAGGAACTTTGCATTGCAATCCAAAAATGTTATCATGTCAACATGCTCCTGGCTAAAGCTGGCTCTCTTTTTTAGAGACTATGGCCCTGTCAACACGAACGCGGGTATTTTTAAAAACGTAGCTTTTTCTATGAGTTTTGATCTTTCGTCCACAGGAAAACGGCGTTTTAGGTCACTGAAAACTGACTTTTTTTTGCCAAACTCCTTCCAGGGTGAAGATTTTCAGAAACAAAGGAGATAAGGGCGCACAAAGTGACGTTACAAGCAAGAAACTCCGTTTTCCCAGTCCACACGACAACGCTGAAAACGGAGTTTCTTGCTTGTAACGTCACTTTGTGCGCCGTTATCTCCTTTGTTTACATGAGGCGATTTTGTGCAATAGCGGACGTAGCCAAAATAGTGCCAGCTGTAACACTGCTGACCGAACTTGTTACAAATCTACAAATACATTTACAATTATTACTTTTTCATTACACTGAAGAACAGAGGCGTCAGAATGCGCTACGGAGGTCACTACTGTATCCATCACACCCACGAAGCAATTCCCGCCCCCAGCGTCGCCGGTTTGGGACGAGACCCGGTCGGACCTCTCGTTGGTGGGACAGCTTTCAAAACGAAGTGGTTGTTGAAGAACAATGGTGAGAAAATGTTCGTATGCATAGGACGTCGCTGTTGTCGTTGAGTGAGCTGCTTCACCGGCATATAGGACTGCTGGTTTGGCTCTGCTCTTGACAGCGACTGTGTGCGTTTCTGCGTTTTCATGTGGACGAAGTTTTTTGTTTGAACAGTGCTTGTGTGGACGGGATGTTTTTTATAAAAGAATTTTAAAACCCCCGTTTTAGAAAATACCCGTGTACGTGTGAACATAGCCTTAACGCTAACTTATTTTGAAGATTCCACGTCCGCGCCGGCTCCGCCTCGCTACGTTCAATCGCTCGTGTTTTTTTTCCAGCGCTGACCGCAAGTGCTGCAAGTAACGTAAGCGGATATGATAAGGCAGGGGACACACAAATCATGGGACACAACGAATCGATAATGAAATTCGTTGTCGACGCTTTTATAATCGATTATTATCGATTTTATAAATCGATTCGTTGTTGCAGCCCTAGTTTGTAATGTTGCCAATACTTCTCTCAACACTTAAAAGACATATTGGCACTGAGGATGCAAAAGCACTGAAGGGTTTCAGGTGTTATTTTGAAACATTCCTTTTGAACATTTCAATCATTTTCTCGTGCATTTGTGGACAAACCCACCTTTGCTCCTCAAAGACTCAGTCTTTTGTGGATACTGCTTTTGTAGCAAATCGTGATTATAATCATTACCTGTTTGATTATAGTCATCACCTGTTTGAAATCACATCTTTATTTAGTTTTTTTACCTCATTCCTAGCCTTAAATAGCTCCCACCCAATTTTTGGAATACGTTGCAGGTCCGTAATGCAGGAAATGAATGTTTTCACAAATGAAATGAAGCTAAACAGACAGAAACGTGAAATATCTTGGGTTCATACTGAAATAAAAGTCAATGCAAGACACACTGCATTTTTTTTTTTATATTTTGTTTGTTTTTCTTTTTTGTGTTTTCCGTACTGCCCCAATGTTTTCTGAGTGATTGTTGTACATTGAGTACAGTTGTGGCTGTGTGTTCGTGCTGCTATAATTGCAGGATAACATATAATGATGAGTTGTAGCAGCCTCTGCAGTATAGTCATACACGGGTTACGGTGCTACTTACACTATTTGGTAATATTCACCTCCTCCTTGACCCTCTCTCTAATGTTGACATGGCTTTGGTTGGTTTAGGTTTGAAGTGTTTTTGTTCAAAGTCAGCAAAATCATTTCGTATCTAAAATATTGCGTCTTACAGTGTGCTTTGAAAGCTCTAATCCGGAGGTCTTAGTGGTCACCGAAAAATGGTTACGCAAGTCCCTTGCTTACCCTGTAGTAAGCCTGTCTGTCTTTACAACTTGTTTCGACAAGATAGGATAAGATGGGTAGCAATTTATGTTTAAGAACACCTTCAAAGTTAAATCATCCCAACTAAGTTCATTCCCAAACAGTCTGAGTTACTGGTTTATCAAATAATTTTTCCCATGGGTGTTCCCAATCTCCATCAGCACCCTGTATTCACCCTGATACCCTGGCACCTCTCCAGCCTATCCAAGAATTCACATGGCACAGGCAAAAACCCGTACCCATAACCCGATTATAATCTGTGTTTTCAGACTGCGCATGTGCACAAGCGTTTGTCCACGGTTGCCAGTTCCACGTATTTCTAAAGACTCCGCTTTATTTGGCCTCTTTCTCCATTAAATTTTTGTATACCAGACTTGTAACCATAACAATTTCTGTCTCCGTCTCTCTCTCTCTCGCTCTCTCTCTCTCTCTCTCTCTCTCTCATATATATACATGGGTGCTGGTGGTTGCTGTTGGGATCGTTTTAAGGTAAGTTAATCTCTCTCTATCTTGTCCTGTTATGGTATGACTTTAAGGAGATTAAACAGTGACAAGTCCTGATTTACAGACAAAAAAAAATCAAAACCCCATGTGTTTAGGCTTGATTGAGAGGTTTATTATAATGCGTAATGTAACTATCCTGTTAATTCTGTATATATTGACTGCCAACTGCTTATTACAAGAACATTCAGATCATGTAATCCCTGAATAGCTTGACGTAAAAAGGTTTTAAACCAAACAGCTGGTTTCAAAAACACTACGCCAAGGTCGACACCGATAAGATCTTCTTTGTGGTTCTGTGAGCAGATACATAATATCACATTACAAATTACATGGTGTACCTTAAATCCAAGCTATACAGAGTTTGTTTCATTTTTTTTTTAATACAGTCTTTCTAGTACATCAGCCAAGAGATGCACAATACAAAATGGCCACACGTGGAGACTGCACGAACTGGAGGCATATATATACCATAAGCAGTTTGTGTCCCACTGATCAAACTTAAGAACACAAGATCATTAAAAAGAACTGTAAATGATATTTCAATAATTTATGGAATTTGTTACAGTGGGACAAAAAAGTATTTAGTCAGCCACTGATTGTGCAAGTTCTCCTACTTAGAAAGATGAGAGAGGTCTGTAGTTTCATCATAGGTACACTTCAACTATGAGAGACAAAATGAGGAAAAAACAATCCAGGAAATCACGTTGTAGGATTTTTAAGGAATTTAATTTAATAAGTATTTGGTCACCCACAAACAAGCAAGATTTCTGGCTCTCACAGACCGGTAACTTCTTCTTTAAGAAGCTCTTCTGTCCTCCACTCATTACCTCCCAAACACACCACTCGGGCAACGAAGGAATGTCTCCGTAAAAAAGCATTTCTAGGTTCTTGGAGTGGCCTAGCCAGTCTCCAGACCTCAACCCCATAGAAAATGTGTGGAGGGAGTTCCGTTCATGTTGCCCCAAACACCATCACTGCTCTAGGGGAGGATCTTGTCATGGAGGAATGGGCCAAAATACCAGCTACAGTGTGTGCAAACCTGGTGAAGACTTGCAGGAAACGTTTGACCTCTGTCATTGCCAACAAAGGTTATGTAAAAAAGTATTTGAGTTGAACCAAAATTTATTGACCAAATACTTATTTTCCACCATAATTTACAATTAAATTCTTTAAAAATCCTACAATGTGATTTCCTGGATTTTTTTTCTCATTTTGTCTCTCATAGTTGAAGTGTACCTATGATGAAAATTACAGACCTCTCTCATCTTTCTAAGTAGGAGAACTTGCACAATCAGTGGCTGACTAAATACTTTGCGCCACTGTATGTTGGAGGTTGGATTAAAAGTACGGCTATTAAAATTGACGAGATAATATTTTTAACTCTGATTATTTTTTATTGCCGTTAACAGCATTTTTGCAGCTTGACCACGTAGTTATGGACTGTATCAAAAATGGTTCCCAAATGACCATTCCCCATATTCTCTGTACTACACAGTTCATTACAGGGAACAAACGTTGTAGGACAGGAAATGAATACAGACAGTTTCAGACACTCTTTTACTCATTCCTATGCGTCGGCATATTCTGTCATGCAAACACGATAACACACTGCGTTGCATTGCACACAAGATAAGTTTGCACAGGTAAGAGCTTTTACTTTTACCTAAAAGTACCTAATAAAACTTATATTATTATTATTAATATTCTGCATAAGGGTGTAATGGTGCAAAAATGCAAAAGACATGCATCATCGAGTTGAGTGACACGTTCTTGTTTATTACTCCATCTAATGCTATTACCTTTTTCCAACATGTCACACTCACAGACTAGAGTGACCAGATTAACATACAGGACACTGGGTGTACAGTATTGTATTGTCAACGTGGATGAACTTTGCTCATGCCGTTCTTCATTAAACACCCAACTCAGCACAGTCACGTTACCAGCCCTAATAATGTCCTTTTAATACATGGGTATGAGCTCTGGGTAGAGGCCAAAGCTGCTCAGCACACTCATTCCACACACCAACACCAAGACAGTAACTTGCTGTATCAACGTACGTTATCACAGAGACGTCGGCATACTATTTTCGGCTTGTTTTGTGCTTTTTCGTTTGCATAGCTTGATTAACATTGTTGTGACTTTCATGCAAAATTAAACTGAGCTCCACATGTCTGGTAAACCACTTCTATCTTATGTTTTCATACTTGTTTGTTTAGGTATCTCAGCAGTACATCAGCCATAGTGAGTGAGGGCATTAAGTCACGTCGGTGAAGGGCGGCTGAGAATTGGTTGAATTATATTCATTCACAAAATCAATAAACGTGATTGGCCATTTTGTGGTTAGACATGTACAGTAACTTGTGAAATAATTGGTGTAACTTTTGAATAAACGCAACACAGGTTTGGGGTGACGATTCTCTGCTAATGTTCATAACAGTATAAATTTGTCATTTTCTTTGACCTACGGGACAAATGTACATATTTTCAAAATCATCTGGACTGAAATATGGGACGTCTGGTCACCCTATCACAGACGCATATCCCATTCTCAGTGAGACTCCTAATTTCTTTTAATTGCAGGGGACTAAAGATTATTTTGCTTATTTTTTTAATAAAGGAAAAATACACAGTATTTTGCATTATTATTTTTCACAAATAAAAAAGGAATGTTTAACTCAAAGATATTATGAAGCTAGCATTTTGTTTGCAATTTCAAACCTATGTTTCTAGTCATTTCTTTTAAATGCAGGGGATTAAAGTTTTTTTTGTGTAAAAACGTATACAACAAAGTGTGCATTTTTTTGCATTGTGTACACTTTAGATATAAAAAGGAATATATTGTATCAAATGTAAAACTGATAAATGTGAGAAAATCTATTCACAAACTCTATCGCGAATCGAATCGTGAGCAGAAGGTATCATCACACCCCTAGTTCTGCATTAAAAACATATCGTTCTGGTAATAACTCCAGTTGTTAGAGAAGTCTCAGTGAAATGGGATGCAGCAGACAAGACATGATGAAACTAATATCACTGAATTATAGAAAAGTGATAAATGCATTGTGTTAAAGTTTAAATTGTCCGGTCAAACCCCTGTGTATGACTGACTGTGTAGTAGTTATTTTAGTGCGAACAGCTAACATTTCCTTAGGATCAACTGGAACAAGCAAAGATTTGCGATGAACACAATTTAATTTAAATCATCTAACAGCCCTTCTTTGCAGCTTATACCTAAAAGTTGGTTTGACTGTATAATTCTGTCTGTTAAGTAACTAACTCCCAGTCCATAGCAGATATTTTAGTAGACAGTTTTATTACAGCTGGCCTAATTGCTGCTTGCTGGGCTTATTCTGAGTGTTGTGTTTGCTGAGATTCCCTTTGTTTTACAGACTTAGTGAAGCACCTAACCAGAAATTCATGGTGATGCATGTTCCAAGCTCCTCACACATGGCTTTACTTACACACACATCCTACAACTAGTAATAAGCATGTAAGTGGTAACATGTGTTGGTGGAACCACCAGTAGCTACCTCCTGAATCAAGTAAAGGCCACACGTGCATACACATAAGCTCATAGCAGTGTATAGAGTATTCTCATACAGCACACCTACTTAATTCATGGACAGATTCAAGCATACCTGGCTTTAATGAAGTGTTGGATCTTATAGCTAATGTTGTGCACAGTGATTTCCCCATGGACACAGGGACAGGCCATGGAGATTCCCAGTGTTTCCCCTTTGTATGATGTGTGCAGTGTGACCGACACTTTTGTCATGCAAAGACATCCATTAGCAGTGAGGAGTTTCCTATGAAAGGATCTGTCAACAATGCCTTTAATTTCTAAATAATGAATCATTTCACACCATATTTAGAGTAAAATCAAACGATTTCCAACAGTTTGCAGATTGCATTTTTTTTTAGCAACATGTGTCTTTTCAAAGCTGAGCCATGTCTAGCAATTAAATCAAACAACGTAGCCTGTGAGGCAGGTGGTGTCTGTATTTTGTCTCCTGACGCAGTTCGTACACTCATTTTGAACTTCATGTATGCGCTTTTAGGTAGAACGCTAGCTTGATTTGTGGTGCCCATCAGTGTTCATTTTGACAGCAAATTTTGATTTAGTTTTAGTCAGTCTTTTGACTAAAATGTCATTAGTTTTAGTCATCTGAATTGTTTTTAGTTTTAATCTAGTTTCAGTCGACTAATTATACATAAGATTATAGTCGACTAAATCTACAGGAGATTCAGTTGACCAAACTATGAAATGTAAAGCGTGTAATACGTACTTTTTTAACATTTCCCTTGAATTATTTAAAATGAAACCACTACATGCATGCATTGATAAACAACATTATACATTAAAGTTGTTGTAACTCAGTTTCCAACAAGGATCTGCTTCAAACTTAGTGTGGACACTCATGGGATATAGTAGAATTGAATTGTTTGAATAAATGACATATTATGGGCTTCATTAAACATATAAGATCAGATACATGTGCAAGCTCTATATGCATGTATTCATAATTACATTATAAAACGGAGTTGGTATGTTGATGCTCCTTAAAGATAGTATGAACACTTTTTAGACAAAGTAAAATAAAGCCACGTAGCGAATTGGAAACATATATTTTAATCCCTACCTTATTCGCTGAAATATTGGCTTGAACATAACGAATTTAGAATGCGTTTGCAACGCACTACCGTAATACCGCTAAAATAGGAGCTCCTCGCCAGTTAGATAAGTTGACCGCAGTTTTAGGACGATATGCCTGCAGTTGTCGTTTCAAGTTTGTTGTATTTTTACCGGACATAGTCACCCCACACAGGTTTACAAAAAGTGTTTTATTTGACTTTAATGATTAATGTGCCAATATATCGGCTCTCCTCTTTCTCTCAGCTGTTAACTTTGTCGAGTTGATTTCCTGAGAAACAGTACAGAGGCTACTTGTACGGGCTTCCCGTGGTTAGATCAAATGTCTGTGTCTTACCACATTACTGAGTGGCTCGTTACCCAACTTGTCCCGCCTTTGCACAAAAACTAAATTAGATCTGATTGGATGTCGTCTCTGCCAAACATCTTCGTCTCATTTTTATTCGTTGACAAGTGTCCATTCATTTCGTCGTAGTTTTTGTAGTTTTTCAGCAATTTTAATTTAGTCATCCTCTCGTTTTCGTTTAAAACTGTCGAAAAAAAGGGTCGGTAACGAAAATTCTGACATTATTTGCCAACAAAATGAACACTGGTGCCTATGCTACCAAGTTGCATGCATGGACAGTAGTTTATCCTACCTGCATGAATCAGTGAATACATGAACTCTTCAGGTGTGTTTTTGACCCTTTTTGCAAAGTTAGTCACATATTCAATAGTGTCAGCTCACACATTTTAAGATATTATCGGTGACGACACATCGCACAACCGCAATGTATGTCTTTTGAATAACATGTAATACAAATTATTACTGATTAGTGATTATAGAATGCTTTTCAAATGTCTTTGGAGATCATGGAATTATTCCACATGGCTGATATTTTTGCCCTTAATCTGCTGCTGACTGGCACAGGATACCTAGGATGCATTTCTAAATTGATTTAATATTTCAAATGATTTTTAAGGTGACTTCCTCACGTCTTCAGACATCCCCAACAAATCACTATGCTGCCAACGATCCCTTTTGTCGGTGTGTTGATTCCTCTCATCTCCTGCATTATGACATGCTCAGCAAATGGCTTGCTTGAAGCCATGTGTATGGCACTGTAAATAGTATCTACATTTACAGCATTTAGCAGACGCTGTTATCCAGAGCGACTTACAATCCAAGCAATTGTGGGTTAAGGGCCTTTCTCAAGGACCCAACAGTGGTAGCTTGGCAGAGGCGGGATTTGAAGCCTAGACCTTCTGGTCCATAGTCCAGTACCTTAACCGCTAGGCCACCAAAGTCCTATTATAGTATCTTAAGTAGGAGAGTACAGGGACGGACAAAACACGAGTGTTGAAAGGCTTTTTTGAGTCGAGAGGGAATTGGTACTATATAAATGCCATACATAGGCTTTCAGAGGTCAGTGTGGTCAATTTAATCTGTAATGCCCGAAGGAAGCACTAACACTATTTTGCTTATGAATAAACTAATCTATCACACGGTTGAAGCCTCATTTAAAGGTTAAGTAAAATTTCCTGTTAATCTTCATGACAAGTTACATTTTTACCTTAAAACAACTCTTTAATTTTCACTTGTATTTAAAATGAACTGTTTGCTGGATGACCAGTGCCTGAAACAGCTTGTTGCTTTTGAATGTGATTTTTTATCTTCCTTATATCGTTGTGTATTGCAGTTGTAGTAGTAGCCTCTTTGTTGCAGACTGTGTTAACGCATCGTGGTGGTTCCAGCATCACTACCTAAATGTAGGGAGTTTCCTCCTCTGCCGTACACCTCAGAATAATGCTGGCTGACCCAAACATCCTACTCTGTTTGTATGAGACATCAGGTTTTTGTCTGACCGATATCTGCTATGATTTGAACAAGAAAGGAAGGAAGTGATTTCCTGTGGTTCCTGAGCTGGCTGGATGCCATTCTTTGTGTGTGTGTGTGTGTGTGTGTGTGTGTGTGTGTGTGAGTGAGTGTGAATATATGCAGCGAGAGAGAGAGAGAGATGGGAGGAAGTGTCTCTGGCAGCTGCTGAGTTAGTTACAGATTGTCAGTGAAAGAGGGAGCTGACTGTGTGTGTGTGTGTGTGTGTGTGTGTGTGTGTGTGTGTGTGTGTGAGGAGGCAAATATGTTACCAGTGTTTACTATGGAGGATTTCTACTACTCTCAACAGAGAGCATGAGCCATGACCTGTGTGAAAGGTAAGACTGTGTGTTTGAATGCGTGTGAGACACCTATAGGATTTTATGTCGCTCTTCTTTTGCATATATTGTCATTACTTACTGCTCACACACTTCACCTGTGTTCACAGTAGCAAGTAGCAGTTCAGACATTTAAACCTCTCGCCTGTGTTTTTCTGGTTAAATAATTTTTGTAGGCATAACGTAATGTAATAATTGTACATTTCTGTAATGTTACTCCTGGTGCTTTATTCGCAAAACCAAATATTCTGATATGACAATAACCCAGAGTAGCTGTGTATGCTGTGATATTACATTATTGCCATATTTTCCTTCGGTATTCTGATATTCCCTAATTCTAAGCTGCTCAGTGCTTTTTTTTGCGTGTTTGTTTTGTAAAATTGGGACTGCAAACACTGCTTCACACATTAAGGGCCTACAGTGAGCAAGGACATGCAGAATTAAAAATTAGTCATAGCAATTAGTAATAAAATAATGTTTTTTTTGTGTGTTTTTGTCCTTTGTAAGGTTGGTCAAGAGTGATTTTATGATATGTCTATATTTGTGTGCGTGCATGTGTGTGTGTATTTGTGTATATATACCTTGTCTTGTTATACTTGTGAGGACCAAATGTCCCTACAATGATAGGGCAATGGAATTTTGACTAGTGAGGACTGTTTTTCCGATCCTCAAATTCCTTTTGTTTTCTTTTTTCTTTTTTTTTTAAAACAACAACAACAAAAAATAGCCAAAAGACTTGCTTTAGGTACCTGAGGTTAAGGGTAGGGGTAGGGGTAGGGGTAGATGTGCCATTCATTAGCTGCAGTAATCCTTGATTGTCATTCATGTTAATGGGAAGTCTTCACGAGTATAGTAATACAAGTGTGTGTATGTGTGTGTGTCTAACAGCTGTTAACAGTTGTTGTCGGCATGTGCTACACTGATGTAATGCACACGTCTTATGCAGTAACTCTACATTCCCTTAATATGCTCTCCTTTGTGTGTGTTTATTTGGGTTTATTTGTCTGGATTAACTTGTTATTTAATATACAATTTTATTTATACAGAGATAGGTTTTGTGGTTAAATAAGTTTTTGCATTTACAATTACAGCATTTAGCAGACGCCCTTATCCAGAGCGACTTACAATGATACAATCCAAGCAATTGTAGGTTAAGGGCCTTGCTCAAGGACCCAACAGTGGCAGCTTGGCCGAGGTGGGATTTGAACCCTGGACCTTTTGGTCCATAGTCCAGTACCATAACCTCTAGGCTACCACAATTTATTCATAAGTATTTATGTATTTATTCAAACTTTCGAAAATAAACCACCCAGTGAAGAAAGTATTTGGGGAGCTGTTTTACCATAACACTTTAATTACATACAGTATTCATATTATTAGAGGATGACAAGGTCCTGCTCAAGTGATTTGTTAGCAGAAGGTTCGGTGGTTAAATAGCCACCTATATAATATAGTTTGGCTGAGAATAATCATATAAAGTGAACCTTTGACTTACTCAGTTCTACCCAATAGATAATAATATGAAGTAAAATATCTTTTAACTCCGGATGTTCCGGGCCACAAACAGCTGGTCACCTCAAAAGCACTTCAGATTCATGAGCAGAGATGGTAGTTTAAGAGCAGAATTATGACATTCACTTAAAAGCTCATTACCTTACCGGTTCTGTGCTCGCTTGCTCATTAGCTCAGGTTTGGACTAGACACTGTTCTAACTTGTGATGTGTTTAGAGATTTTTGTCTCAAGTTACTCGTCTTTGTGTGGATGACTTTGTGCTACATATTTGTAACAAGCTGTAAATGGTGTTCGTAGGTGTATGCGCCTGTCCTATTGCAGGTAGTACTTCTTTGTGTGTTCCCCCACTACCTGTATATTCTCTTTAACTTATGACTCTATAAACTGGTTCACATTCACTCATTGAGTCTTGGATTCTCCTGGCTGTTCTTGCATTGTTTGTAATACTGTCCACAAATGCATTTTTGGCTTCCGTCAAACAAAAGTATCAGGTCCATCAAACTGTCCTCTTGAGCTTTCCCCTACACCGGGTCATAACTGTACATTACTGTGTCTTCTATAATTATTGTGAATTGGTGGCATTGGAAACCAACCGCAACCCATACTGCTACTCAACCTTAACTTTGCCAGCCCAACCTGGGATTCGAACCCATGTCCCCAGAAAATGCGGCTTCCAGCAGCTGACTCTTGCCTCTGAGCCAATACAGCTGCGGTGTATAGATTTTCTTAAAGATTTGGAATAAGGAAAGACATTTAGTACAATATGTCATCATAAAATATGTTTACAATTTATTTATGTATTAATTATTAGTAAGTGATCGATTTGTAAATATTGGTATTTGCCACAAGGATTAATCCAGCCTGTTTGTAAATGTGGAAGCTTGGCAGGATTCACACTTGTTATATATATTTTTTTACTGTTCTCATTCCATTGCTGTGAGCTCATTCTTGGATAGTGTGCTTACAACTGAGACACAACCACAGTTTCAGACCAGAGGAGCCCAACCCTGTCTTTTACTATAGTGGTATGACTCAGTTTGCTTTCACACAACAGTCATAAGCCAGTCATAAAGTATAACTGTATTTACTTCTGGATGATGACTGCTTATCTGATCTTAAGCAAGGAGCAGGAAGACGTTTTGTCTCGGTCATGTCTGAAATCAAGCATGTGATGTTATGAATAATCCACACTGGCTCTTGTAGTTCAGTGGATGTGAAGAAGGATTTGTCTCTGGAAGATCTATTTGTTGACATTTTGAGTTTATATTGAGCTTGACCAAGCCTTTAAGGCCAATATTGACATTATACCAGTGGTTCTCTAACCTTTTAGACCAAGTACCACCCATCAATCCAAAACCTCCGAGTACCACCTATGCGTCTCATCACAGAAACGCCTACACCACACACACTTGTACACAGTTGGTGTATTTAGCTGAGTCTACAGGTTTATCCTTCAAATGAGCAGGTTTACTGCTCACATGTCTTCTTAGATGTTCTGGCTTCATGCTGTCAGTGCTGAGAATCTCACAGCACACAGACCATTGTGGCCTTGGTTCTTTCTCTTTACATATGTTAATGCATCCAACAGCACTTTCATGGGAATCTGGCTGACGTATGAGTTAGTTATGAAAGCAGAAAGGGAATTAGACAAGAGAGAGGATCTAATACAGACTATGAAGAGACTGGTAGCCTACCGGTCGAGGAGCTGGCCTGTGGACAGGGTTCAAATACCACCTCTGCCCAGCTGCCCCTGTAGGGTCCTTGAGCAAGACCCTTAACCACAACTGCTTGGATTGTAACAGTTGTAATTGCTAAGAATGTATCAGTTGTAAGTCACTCTGGATAAGGGTGTCTGCTAAATGCCTAGATGTAGGTGAAGGTCCAGGGTTCAAATCCCAGCACTGCCAGACTACCACTGTTGCTCCCTTGGCCCATAACTGCTTGGATTGTGCGTTGTAAGATTGTATCAGTTGTGATTCGCTCTATATAAGATAATTTGCTAAATGAGTAAGTGTAAAAGTAAAGCTGGTATTTTGTTATGAGGAACCAGTTCGGATTTTGGAGTACATGTGTAAATATAGCGTTTCTGGACAATTCAGTAATGGAGAAAATTAACTTGCATTAAACTCATTAAAATTTGTTGTGTTTTCGTATCCTTTGCCTAATATTTCTAAATTGTTTTATTTATATAGTTTCTCTAGCATTTGTACTGCTAGCTTTTGTTGTAAACGCCATGTGAGAGAAAGCTTGTGAACGAGAGAGATGTCATGTCTAATTTGTAAGCTAGACTGCAGATGTGTGAGAATTACATGAATGTGTCACTTCCACATGCTCTTGTGAGCTGACTGAATGTCAGTATCGCTGTCTGTATTACTATATTTAACACAGGACTGTCATCTCCGACTCGCCCTGTAAACCTAACATGAATCATGGTGTATTTGGAAATACACACTTGGAGACTACTACTATGGGCAGGTATTACTGAGGCTTATCCGTTTGTGCTTGTTCTGATTCTATAACTGTAACATGTAACTGCTGGTCCTGTTTTAGCTGATAGCTTGTGGTGTCTCAACCACATGTGTTTTTATTTTGGCCAGACCTTTTTCCTTAGAGCTTGTATATAAAGTTTCACACTTAGACTGTGGTCACCCTGGTCATCTGACAATGTGAATGTGCATATATCTTCCATGCAAGCAAATATTATATACTGTACTAAATAATAGGATAAAATTAGTAAGTACATCACCAGGAAGAAGGTCCTGGGTTCGATCCCAGGGGGGAGCGGCCTGGGTCCTTTCTGCGCGGAGTCCCCCCATGTCCACATAGTTTACTACAGGTAAACCACGTCCACAGATGTGTGTTAGGGACATGCATTAGGTTAATTGATTTACACTTAACTGCCTGGCCCAACCCGACGTGTGGTATCTATGATTAGTCTTGATTGTAATAATTGTATATGGATGTAACTTTGTGTGTGTCACTGAAATAGCCATTGAGGCTTGAAAGCAACGTTAAATAAACCAAATTAACTAAACTAACAAACAAACATCACTAGGGACTGGAGCTGGGCGTGAGGTTAGGCACCTCACAAGTTCCAGAGATCTTTGCTCGATCTCGATCTCAGACTCCGTCTGTGAGGAGTCTGTTTTTCCTCCTCCATTCTATGACATGCATTGGTTAGTGGTTGCTCTAAACTGGTCCAGTGGGGGTGAATTTTGTCTCTGAATAGTATCGATGTTGCAATATAGTAAAATATTTTTTAACATACTAGTGCATGTACAGTGTCAGTACTGTTTTGTTTCATCTGTTACATTTACATTTACAGCATTTACATTACATTACATTACAAGCACCTTATCCCAGAGCCGAGACTTACAATTGGTACAGTCTTACAATCCAAGCAAATGTTGGGTTAAGGGTCTTGCTCAAGGACCCAAACAGTGGCAAGCTTGGCAGAGGTGGGGATTGAACCCCCGGATCGTCTGGTCCAGGTCCAGTACCTTAAACCGCTAGGCTACCATAGTCCCAATCTGTGACTGTATTTTCGGACATATAATTCCACTTTTTATTCTAGAAACAAGTTTTTTTTTAAACCAATGATTCATTTATTAAGTACATAGAGTAACATGCTTAGGTTTGTGGTGTGGACAGAGTTGTAATTGAAAAGTGAAAAAAAGCGCCTTTGAAAAAAAAGTGCACAAAACTCATGTCTGGGCTCTAATGCTCTGCCCCTTAAAGCTATATAGTCAGCAGATTCACTGGATTTTGAAACTTGTTATCACAAATCCAAACAAAATATAGACACACCCTTCAGTGTTTCAGCATTTCCTCAGTTGCTGTACAAATGACAGAACATTGTTTGCCCTAAAACCTTTACAGAGTGGCTGATTGGTTTTGTAGACTCATTGAGTTAATCAGACTTTCATTTAGGATAAGCCAAAATCATGGGCACTAATATGAGTCATAATCAATAATTGTTAATCATTGTAACAAACCAACCACAAGGACAGGGAGTTCTCGGAATCAGGTGCAGGTTTTTATTAAACAAAAGATACACAGCTAACGAAACCTAAAAACTCAAAGAATACAACAGCAGTATACGCAGCTGGCAAAGGTACTAACATATACCAAACCTAAACAAACAAAGCACCCAACGAACGTAAAACAGCTAATGAATGTACTAACAAATCCAGCTTCACTAACGAAAAGAACGTTAGGATAGAAAGTGAGCTAGACGCACGGGCAAAAACCCACGTTGACTACCAGCAGGGCCCACCTGTTCGAGGCCTTCTACGATTGCCAGGGGGAACTAGGGAATTGTCAATCACAGAGCTGGTCCAGAGGACGTCTGTTCGGGTCCGAGTGCCTGTTAAGGGACGTCCATTCCTGGACCCGCCTTGCAGACATCCGATCTGGGGGTGTCCTGTGCAGAAGGCGGCAGAGTCCCGTGCCTTGTCCAGAGGACGCCCGTTCCCGAGCCTGTCCAGAGGACGTCTGTTCCTAGGACCGCCCAGAGAACGTCAGTTCATGAGCTTTGTCCAGGGAGACGTCGGCGCAAGGGTTCGTACAGGAGAGAACATCTGTGCCAGTGTCAGTGTCCCAGAAGACGTCGGTCCCCCAGAGCCGGCCCGAGGACGTCGGTCCCAGAGCCTGGCCCCGAGGACGACGGTCCCAGAGCCTGGCCCCGAGGACGACGGTCCCAGAGCCTGGCCCCGAGGACGACGGTCCCAGAGCCTGGCCCCGAGGACGACGGTCCCAGAGCCTGGCCCCGAGGACGACGGTTCCAGTGCCTGCCCCAAGGATGTCCGCACCTGAGACCGCCCACGGCACGCCCGTTTCCGAGACCGTCTAGAGCACATCAGCTTCAGAGACCATCTCAAGCACGTCCAAAGCACCTGAGACCGTCCAGAGCACACCCGTCCCAGAAACTGTAAAGAGCTTGTCAGCTTCGAAAACCGTCCAGAGCACATCGGTTCCAGCGACCGTTCACAGGACGCCCGTCGCAGAGACCATCCATAAAATGCTCGTCACGGAGACTGTCCAAAGCACATCAGCTCCAGGGACCATCGAGACGATGCTTGTCACAGAAACCGTCCATGTCAGCTCCAGGGACTGTCAAGTTGGAGCTCGTGCCAGAGTCTGCCAAGTCACAGCCCATTTCAGAGACTGTTAAATTGGTCATGAGGGCGACAGAGTCGGTCTTGGGAGCAACACTTGCCCCAGAGTTGGTTGTGAGGACGACGCTCACCACAGTGTCGGTCGGAGGGCGACACTCACCCCAGAGTTGGTCAAGAGGGCCACAGAGTCGGTCACTAGGGTGCCGCTCACCCAAGAATTGGTCATGAGGGCGCCGCTCACCCAAGAGTTGGTCATGAGGGCGACGCTCACCCAAGAGTCGGTCGCGACGGTGACGCTCACCTGAGAGTTGGCCAGGAAGGCGACTCCCATTTCAGAGCAAGACAGTGGGACTCCCATACCAGAACTGATCGCAAGATTGACTTCCGTTCCCGAGTTGGTGCTGGTCACGAGACTTAGATTGGTTATTGGTTACAGCTGTTTGGGACTATTGATTAGCTCGGGTGTTTGAGACTTTCGGCACAAGGTGTTAGCTCGGCACGCTCAGGTTTGGCAATACGCCTCTTAGTGGATTAAGCTCCCTTTCATTTGTCCTATGCGAAGGACTCCCTCAGGTGTGGCCCTGCTGGTAGTCACGTGGGTTTTGCACGTGCGTCATAGCTCACTTCTATCCTAACGTTCTTTCGTTAGTGAAGCTGAATTTGTTAGTACATTCGTTAGCTGTGTTTACTTCGTTGTGTGCTTTTGTTTGTTAGGTTTGGTATATGTTAGTACCTTTGCCAGCTGCGTATACTGCTGTTGTATTCTTTGAGTTTAGGTTTCGTTAGCTGTGTATCTTTTGTTTAATAAAAACCTGCACCTAATTCCGAGAACTCCCTGTCCTTGGTGGTTCGTTACAATGATTAACATTTATTGATTATGACTCATATTAGGCCCATGATTTTGGGCTTATCTAAATGCAAGTCTGATTAAACTCAATGAGTCTACAAAACCAAGGCAACTCTGTAAAGGTTTAGGGCAAACAATGTTCTGTCATTTGTACAGCAACTGAGGAAAATCTGCTGAAAACACTGAAGGAGTGTTGTCTAATATTTGTTTGGATTTTGGATAACAGTTCAAATCCAGTGAATCTGCTGACTATATATAGCTTTAAGGGCAGAGCATAGCCCAGACATGAGTTTTGCACTTTTTTTCAAGCGCTTTTTTACTTTTCAATTACAACTCTGTCACACACAAACCTAAGCATGTACTCTATGTACTTAATAAATGAATCATTGGTTTAAAAAAAACTTGTTCTAGAATAAAAAGTGAATTATATGTCCGAAAATACAGTACAGATTGGGACTATGGTAGCCTAGCGGTTAAGGTACTGGACTCTGGACCAGACGATCCAGGGTTCAAATCCAACCTCTGCCAAGCTGCCACTGTTGGGTCCTTGAGCAAGACCCTTAACCCACAATTGCTTGGATTGTAAGACTGTATCAATTGTAAGTCGCTCTGGATAAGGTGCTATAATGTAATGTAATGTAAATGCTGTAAATGTAAATGTACAGATGAAACAAAACAGTACTGACACTGTACATGCACTAGTATGTTAAAAAATATTTTTACTATATTGCACATCGATACTATTCAGACAAATTCACACTGGACCAGTTTAGAGCAACCACTAAACCTAATGCATGTCATTAGAATGGAGGAGGAAAAACAAACTCCACACAGACGGAGTCTGAGATCGAGATCGAAGCAAAGATCTCTGGAACTGTGAGGTGCTAACCTCACGCCCAGCTTCCAGTCCCTAGTGATGTTTGTTTGTTAGTTAATTTGGTTTATTTAACGTTGTTTTCAGCCTCAATGGCTATTTCAGTGACACACACAAAGTTACATCCATATACAAAGTTAGTTGCTATACTGACTGACAGCCGGTTAGCTCATGTCTCAGATTGCCGCTAGCGAGAGTGGACCCTGGCTTCTTGCTAGCGCCGGACCATGGTTCTAAGGAGTCGCCGTCTATCACCCCTGGGGTGAGGCCAAACTGAGTTCGGAGTCTTTTGAAAAAATTTGTCACAGGTCCCCGACTCAAGTTCTGGCCTATTCTAAGACTTTGCCTGCAAGATGCCAGTAAACTTAAAATACATGCTCGTACTTCAAATACTGGGGCCTAGAACGCAGGTACCTGGAGCACTGTGAGATAAATTTACCACAATCCTTCCAGTTGCCATCAAACTTATCTGGTAGATTGACCTGAATGGGCAGAGATGCCATACTGGGAGTGCTGAGAGCGTCTTGAGCCCCCACTGTAGGTTGAAGTTCTGTCCCTGGGGACTCGGACCATGCCGGAAGTGGAGGAGCCGTTCGCCGAAATATCTCCTGAATGAGACTAGAGATCTCCTCCAACTTCCGTTCCTGCTTCGCTAATAGGAATCAGGTACAAGTGCAGGTGCATAAACCAAACCTAACATACAATAGCACACAACGAAAGTAAACACAGCTAACGAATGTACTAACAAACCCAGCTTCACTAATGAAATAACCTAATACAAAACGTTAGGATAGAAGTGAGCTGGAACGTGCGGGCAAATAGCAAAACCCACGTGACTACCAGCGGGGCAACACCGGAGGGAGTCCTATAAAATGTCCTATACCATAGGACAAATAAAAGGGAGATTAATCCACTAAGTGGCATAAGGTCAAACCTGAGCGTGGTCAACCCTGGACAAGGGACCAAAACCAGGATGTAATCCAACATGAACGAGCAATACCTGGATGTTATCCACATACAGCGACGGTCGCAAAACAACGCTTGGGCCGTGCCGAAACTAACACCCTCGCGCCGACGTCTCAAAACCTCCGAGCTTATCAATAGTCCCAAAACAGTTGTAAACCCATCCGAGTCCCATGACCAGTGAAGGACTCCTGGATTGGCTGGCGAAAACCCCAAGTGGCCCGTCGAGGAAAAACCATGGGGGGAGGCAACTGTCACGCTCGCTCATTGCAGCAGTGAGCGAGGGGAGAAGCTGAGCGAGGCCGTGGGGGTGAATAATCATTTTAAATGATACATTTATTGGACTCAAAAAAATACAATAGACAGGTCACGCCATGATTATACTACAGTGCATTGCAAGCTCTGTAGTAAATGACCTAATTCTGTGGTCAGGGAATGAGCTGCTCAGTCTGTCCTGACAGACTGTTTGTACTCATTGTACTCACCTGACACACACAGCAAGAGAAAACATGCCGCAGTTGGTCAACCAAATCTGTCTGTAATCCACTAGAGCTCTTAACTGAGGCGTTAGGATAATCTTTTGTAAGTGTATGGATATGTGTAAGAGGTGAGTAAGGAGGGAGGTTGGCTCTTTTACATGTCCCTGTGTGCATGGAGACTCCAAAAGAAAATGCTTTAGATCAGAGGCTTTCAGTTCCAGTCCTTGGGATTGCACTTACCAGTGAACCACACTTGTAAGACTTGGAATTTCTTACGAAATAAAGTGTAGGTTTAGGTTTACAAAATAAAGGATAAGTTTATTAAGTGAGCATGAAAGGCTGCATATTTGCAATACAATACACCAGAGTTACATGTTATCGTTTCTCAAAGCCTCTGACAGTTTCTGCATGCTTCTATCTTCTGATATAAATGCCCTCTTTGTAAATACAAAAGGAAACATTGTGCTGTCACATAAAAGACAGTTTCTCTTTCCATAAATGTGTTTGTGAGAAAGAGAGCAAGGTGTAAATAGGGGAAAGAAAATCAATATGTGGTGATCAATGTTGATATTAAATAAACCAATGTATGGAAAACATTACAGTATCTTGGCAATGTAGTCAATATTGGTATAGTATAGTATCCCATACAACTTTGCTAAGTATGAATGCAATATGTCACACTGCATATGGGCGCTAAATGCTGCAAATGCTAAATAATAACTGAAATAACCAATAAACATAACATGTGATCTAAGGATTTTTTAACTGGATTTTGTTTCCTTCCGTTAAGCTTCAGCATGAGAAAAAGCTAATTAAACACACGACATTTTTTCATAGCTTTTTTTTTTCATGGCATTACCAAGTATGCAGATAATTCTGGAACTGACTGTGCACTTGAACTTGGCTATGTGAAGCAACTTTGTGTACATCAAAAGTACCGCTCATCTAGATATCCCAGGATTATTTGCGACTCGCCCTGTCTTGCATTGAACCATAAATTAAAATATTGTGAGAAACTTCTGACTAAACTGTCACACTGATTAATGTATGCTGGCAGGGTGTACTGACTTTTGAGATCTACTTATGACTTAAATGATATCTTGTCTCTCTTATGTGACAGGTAGGTTGGGGTTAAAAACCAAACAAACTAAGAGGTTTACAGATGCAAAACTGGGTATAGAACACTACTTTAGACGATCAACAGGCTGTCATTTAACGCTGTCGTCCAGCAGAGGGAGCCGTTGTAGTGTTTTACTATATACGTGTGGTTGCTCCTAATAACACGGTTACGGCATAATTGTGAAGAAACACATTCCATGATTAGTTTTGCAGCAAAGAAAGTCTTTGTTCTGAGTTAAGGTGTGTGGGGATAAGCATTCACTCAGCCAGCAGCACCCAGCACTTACATAACACTGACCTCGTGTTAAATGAAATACACCTAGCGCACAGCAGTCTGTCAGGGCTTCTCTCCTCAGACACTCGCTCGATCTCCTCTTTCTTCTGAGCCTTACTTTAATCTTAAATATAGCTTTACAAATGGTCCAGTTGATGAGTACATGCACAGTTCCATAGCCTATACAGTCAGTTTTGTGTAACATTTGAGTAATTGTGTGTATTTTTAGGAATGTGTTCTCTGACCGTTCTCGTCTGACATGTAGTTATTGTTTTCTGTGGTTCTGGTCAGTGGATTTGGTGTTTGGGCTTAACTATTTGCTGCTTGGCCATCTGTGTGTATGAAGAGGGTCAAAGTCAGTTAATCTGGGTTATGAGATTATCTCAGAAGAGAGACCAGAAGGAGACCGGCTATGCTGACCAGCCTATTAAGAGGGTAATGGTCATCCTGGATCAATGTAAAGCAGAAGGAACAGAGGGATTGTTAATAGAGGAGCATCCATGACCATCATACAGTGTGAGTTTTCTATTCTGCTTTCCATTTAAGGACCTAGGACAACTTGCAGATCTTTTTCTTGTGCTGAGGCAAAAAAGTGACAATTTCAGTTTACTAGTGGTGGTAGAAATTTGCAGTGCAGTGCATTTTTTATATACTTTTCTATGGTGTTCGGCCACTATTATTAGCACTGGCTTACCGTTACTTGAACTTTGGAGATGCTGGACTATATGTAACCTGACACTCCTTGGACGGGCGCTTTTGTTTCACAAAATCAATTCCATTCAAACCACGAGAGAAAGAAGAAGAAGAGGAGGAGGAGGCTATAGTAGACAGGGGCTCAAAGAAGGCTCCCTGGCGGGCTGTATTGGCTGCTCCCTTCCCCCAGAATGACTAGGTGGTAGTGAGGGGACCTCTCTCGTAAGTGTGAAGGGCCGAGAGAAAGAGGAGGTACTGAGTATGAAGACTGCCCCGAGGCCTCAGGAACCTGCAGCATTCAAGACATACATGTAGTGCCTATCAAAGGCACCACTGCTAAGCAGAAGCCTGCTTTTACAGGACCTGCTATGAGGAGAGGGACTGAAAGCAATTCAGCAGCAGCAGCCATAAGATGGGCAACGCTCAGCATCTGTCCCAGTGTCAGGCTCCAGATACAGGTGGCACCTGCAGCCCCCAGGTTGATCGCGCCATCCGTCGCCGAATCCTGACCTCCAGAGTTCAGCACCGGCCTGAAACACTGTGGACCACTAAGCCGGTGCTTAGAGTGGACACTAGAGACCTAAAGGAGTATCCGCTCAGACGCACTCAGTCATGCCGGGAGAGGAAATCCAGATCCTGCTTCTACTGTAAGTTATCAGACACAGTAAGAGCTTTGAGGGTTTTTTCCAATAGGGTTGTAGGTGTCATGGCCATTCACTGCTGCTTCAGGGTGCCATATCAGCCAAATAACTATTGGTGAAAGTTTTGTTGTCTTTGTTTATGCACAGTCATGAGTTTTACACTATGCTTCTGCTAGAGCATCACCAGTTTTGATTGGATGCTATTGTTCTAAGCTTGCGTAACAATTAAGACACTTTTTTGCCCACATTTTAGGAGTGGGCGATATGGAAAACAAATTATATCACGAATATTAAAGGTATTTTCACGATACACGATATTTATCACGATACGTATGATCGCAGACAAAATGCACCGATAGCAAGAGATTCTTAAAATCTACTATTCAAATATTATTCCATACTTAGTGATTCTTATGAAAAATGTGCAGCATTTCATCTAATTAAACAGAACTAATTATACTCTTTATAATCAAACATGCAGTTGATCAGAGTTCTTTAAGCACTGATGGTATCCTCGATATGCTCAGAAAAGCATATCATCTGTCACGATAACAAAATATATCATGATACGATAAAATATCACCATATTTCCCACCCCTACCACATTTTATTATTCATTTTCCATTGTCATTCTGTCTGATGTGATTGCTTTTGTCACCCCGTCCAGCACAGCTTGTGCTGTTCTGATTTTAGTGACCTCTGCTCTTTAGAGTGCTGCTGGAGACCCTAAGGTTGACCTCCTGAAGGCCTTGTTCCATCCTTTGGTCCATAAAGAGAGATTTATTCACTTGCTCTCCAGTCTACAGGCATATATTGATCTTTCATGGCACCCTGTACTTTTATGATTTACGTTACGTTTTTGGATTAGTGTGAAGTGCAGGAGGCCTTGGTGTTGGTCTGGCTAAGAGAAATGGCTGTTTTATGGTGAGCTTCTATAGTGGGGTCAAAATTACCATTGAGTCACTGCATGTCTATGGATAGTCAAAAGGATATGTTAGAGGACTTCTCTTCTGTGTCTTCAAATGATGTGAAGCACATTACACACTTGCGTGAAGGAATACTAAGTTCAGCCTGATGACTGCGTACTAGGGTGTAGCGATAAATCGTGACACAATGCATCACGGTGCAAAATGTGATGACTTGCAGTGTGGAGTTGGATGATGCATGTTTTCTTTATTATGCCATGTAAAGAAATTTCATTTTTTGAACATCAGAGGGCTGTGGAAGTGGAAATTGGAAGCTGAGAGTTTGAATACCAGGGTTTGACTGTCATCAGTTTCACTGCTATTCATCCGTATGCTATAGAGGTGGTAGACAGAGATTAGTATTGTTTTATCTGTGATTGTGTATACATACTGTATGTGATGAGTGTGACTCTTGTATCCAGTCTGAACCCAGACAGTTGTACACAGCTGAAAGTGACGAGGTGTGCATTAAGTGACCCAGACTGAGGTGACAGATCTGACCTAGTTACTGGGAGAGCAACTTCCCAAAGATAGAAGATTGTACTTGTGACTGTACAGATTTAGATATGGTGAGAAGCTGGACTGTTAGACACTGGTCCCTTCTTAACTTGTTGTTCTCCTCCATATGATTGTCTGGGTATTTTTTTACTTGGAGAACATTCTCCCACCGTAGCATTCTAGTGTTTAGCAATATGGCAAATACATCATGATATTTAGTTTCTACACATGTTGTCTTTTTTGTCAGCTCCACTGACCATATAGATGCACTTTGTAGTTCTACAGTAACAGACCGTAATCTGTTTCTTTACATACTGTGAGTCCACTTTCCTCTGTTCTGATCAGGACCCCCAGAGGACCAGCACAGATCAGGTACTATTTGGGTGGTGGGTCATTCTCAGCACTGCAGTGACACTGACGTGGTTGTGTGTTGAGCTGGTATGAGTGGACCACACACCGCATTGCTGCTAGAGTTTTTGACCACCTCACTGCCACTGCTGGACTGAAAATAGTCCACCAGCCAAAAATGTCCAGCCACCAGCATCCTGTACGCAGCGTCCTGTGAGCACTGATGAAGGATTAGAGAATGATTAACACAAACTGTGTGATAACCGATGAGCTACTGTCTCTGAATTAACATCTACAAGGTGGAATAATATGGTAGTGGTGTCTAATAGTTATACCTGACAGTTATACCTAGTCATCAAACACACTGCTGATGATCCAAGTCTGCTGACAAAGCTGTTTATGCTGATGCCCTGAATGTTAAATCCAGCAGCAGGTTGTCTTTGAGTAGAATTAGTTCTGTTCATTCCTTCTTGCTCAGAATTATATAAAGTACATTCATTTACCTTATGATGCCGGACTTTTAGGACACCCTGTATAACAGTACTGACATCATATTGTCGTATTCTCCAGCTCCAGCACTTATGCACCCATGTCAGTAGGGTAATCCTGTTTAAGCCCGGGTGGATGCGCAGACAGGGCAGCTCTGTGCATGTGTCTCACACAAGTCTGAGCTAATTCAGTGCGACAGTGCTAGATGCTGTACCATATAGTGCGTATCAGTGAATTCAGCCTCCGGTGAACATGTGCATGCACACTTTTTGTGACATTTCTTTCCACTACCACCTTGATTTTCTTTCCATTCATTGTTTGAACTGGTAGATTTGGGCATGCAAGCTTGTCTGTGCTTAACAGTTTTAGACATACAGCAGGTGTTGCATAGATTTTCTGTAAGCTCTCATCAGGGTTTCTGACGAGGTAGGCTGTCCTTTCGATCAAGAGACCAAATAAAACCAAAGACATTGTGTAATGAGCTACACATGGAAATGTTTTTATTGATAGTCCAACAATAGACAAGAAAACAAATTAGAGAAGTAAAAAAGGTTAGTTCAATGAAACTAATCTATATAACATTTACATTTACCCTTATCCAGAGCGACTTACAATCGATACAATCTTACAATCCAAGCAATTGTGGGTTAAGGGTCTTGCTCAAGGACCCAACAGTGGCAGCTTGGCAGAAGTGGGATTTGAACCCTGGACCTTCTGGTCCATAGTCCAGTACCTTAACCGCTAGACTACCACAGTCTATATAAGATAGAATGATCAGCTGTGAGATTTCTACAACCTGTGAAGGATTGTTTAAGAAAAGACATACCCATAATGACTCTCCTCTGTACTGTAGGTACAAAAACAACAAAGCTCTATACTTTACCTTCTTCTGTATTTCATGTGTAATGGATATGTCACATAATTCCCTCTGTTGAATATACATTGTCCTTGAAAAGGTTGAAAGGGTTCATGATGCTAAGAGGCACTTTGCAAGTCAATACGAGTTCAAATGTCACATCTCGAGTGCTGGATGCTCTGCAGTGATGTATAATACTAAACAGAGCTATATAAATAAGGAATGGTGATGCATAGTAAGGAGAGTTGCACCAAAATTTCAGCTACCTTTTGAGAACAAAGTTCTAAACGTCAGTGCTAGGACTGTGGTGGCCTAGCGGTTAAGGTACTGGACTCTGGACCAGAAGGTCCAGGGTTCAAATCCCACCCCTGCCAAGCTGCCACTGTTGGGTCCTGAGCAAGACCCTTAACCCACAATTGCTTGGATTGTAAGACTGTACCAATTGTAAGTCGCTCTGGATAAGGGCGTCTGCTAAATGCTGTAAATGTAGAGAGTGGAAAAGAACACATGTAGTAAAGAAACGGAGCTTAAGGAAAAAAGTCTTGAACTCAGTGCAAACTGAAGGCGTGTATGGTGTTTAAATGGGTATCGTTAATGACGAGTGTGAAGAGTATGAAGGATGGCCAGTGAGTAAACAAAGAAAGGTTTTTACTCACTTGCTCACCACTGCCTGCCATCTTAGACTTTAGACTCGTATAGAAATTTAATAATAATATTTCATAATAATAATAGGAATAGAACAGAGCCCTAATAAAACTTCATGAAGATGCTGAAGTGTTCAGGCACTTTGCTACTAGCAGTGGGCATTGGAAAGGACTTCAAAATGCATGAGTCACTATACGAGTATATCACGATACATTGCGATACGATACATATTGTGATATATTCTGATATTCCAAACTGGTCAATGAAAATATAAAAACAGCTGACATACGAGTTACGGTGTACAATCTGAGTTGTTTTAATATATCACATCACATCGATAATTCAGCGAACAAATTGAGTCGAAACACTGTACTGCAACATCTAAAGCTGTGGTAGTCTGGTAGGCTGTCTTACCTGACTACATGGCGCTGTGAGTATGTGAACTGTTGAAGTGTTGAAGGCGTGTTTTGACTGGTGTTTGCAAAGTGAGGGACACACTCAATGATGTCAACTCGCACATCATTAAAACAGCAATTAAGATATTATCGTGCACCAGTCAGGGCAGATTAACAGCAGTAACGTGGTACTGTGGTAGCCTAGTGCTTTAGAAGCTGGACTGTGGACCTGAAGGTCTAGGATTCAAATCCCACCTCTTCCAAGCTGCCACTGGTGGGTCCTTGAGGAAGAACCTTAACCCATGGTTTCTTGGATTGTAAGACTGTATCAGGTGTAAGTCACTCTGGTTTTTTGTGTCACTCAAAATTAAGTATTAACTCCAATATGTTTAACAGTAAATCAATGAAATAAATGCTCATGGTGGAGGAACTGGACTATTCTGCTAGATCATGAGCAATGGATCTAAGCTGTGACTAGGACTGCAGGTGAAGAACCTTTGTTAGTGTGATTAACCTGCTGACCCTGATAAGTAGTTCCAAACTACTCTCTCAAAGCACACCAACATTTCCCAGTCTTGTCTGGGGCTTTCCAGTTTATGATCAAGCATTGATTAAGTGACTATGACCCTAAGCAGTACGAATCAAATCCTAATTATGGATCGAGTGGCACGAGGAAGCTCCTGGGTAGGCAGTGGAGGATGGTAGACCTACGGCAGCAATCACTTTGCTATTGTTTGTGCCAGGCTTAAGCTATGAGAGGAGTGGTGGGGGAGTTCCGACCCCTTGCCGGGAATGCTGAATGGAAATTCCTGGTCTTTTGCTTTGCCTGACTAACTCTTGCAGTTTTGGTCAAGCACCGTGACAAAAAAGTGCATTGTTACGCGCTGCCCCCTGCAGCCTCTCACCCAGCTTCATATCCCCTACTGGATACAGAACAGAGACAAAAGAGTGAAAGCATTTCAATTCCAAATCTTACCTCTCTCAGCAAGAACAGGTGGATTTACACCCTCTCTCTCTCTCTCTCTCTCTCTCTCTCTCTCTCTCTCCAATTCAGCTGAATGAGCTTGATTTGCATGACTGTTACAACGGGTACAATATTGCCAAAGCATTGAAAAGACATTTTATATACCAGTGACAAACAGGAATTAATAATAAAAAACATAAATAAAAAAGATGCAGTAAATGCTCTCTTTCATGCACACACACACAGTAAAGTTTGTCTGTCTGTCACTGTGGGGACTTTCTATTGCCTTTAATATTACTGTAACTAATTCATAATTAATGCCACACCTAACTCTAACCTTAGCCATGGTAAATTAAAGCAATTTGTCTCATTTGGATTCTCAATAGACAATAGACACATTACAATCAGTACTAGGGGTGTAATGCATCACGATGCAAAATTGGGATTAGATTATGCATTCTTATGCAGTTGCATTTTATGAACATAAGAGGGCGCAGTCAAACTCACAGATGGATATGCCGTTCTCAGTGAGACACAAATTATTTTCTTACATTTTTATACCAGAAACACACATTATTATGAATTGTTATTCTTCAGAAATATAAAGAATGTTTTCTCTTGGTTATTTAAGATATGGTCAAGCTACAATAAATAGAACGTTATGTGTACAACTTGTATAATAAAATGTGTCGCCAGTTCGGCACCCGCTTTCCTCCGACCCTGTCCAGAATTAAGTGGATAAAACAGTGAATGAATGAATGTTTTACCGAATGTCAATGTGGTTAAAAACTTTTTTTTGTGTAACCGTGACCAAGATAAGTCAGGATAAACAGGGTGCTTTTCTGAAAAAATATTCTTAGCAGTAGTCATATTTGCTCTGTGCTACTCGTTATGACTTACGTTTGGTAAAATAAATTCAGTAATTTAAGAATATGAGAGTACAGTAATAACTGAAAGAATAACATGCTATAAAATGACAGATTAATAGCTTGGGATGTCCTAAAAACACCATATGGATTCTGTGGCTGCATTTACAGAATGAAGGAAGCTCTAGATGTCTAGATGTGATCTGGTAGTTCAGTTCTGTGTTGGGAGTATGTTGGGAGGGTGTGCATGTGCATGCATTAGTAAGTTTATTTGTTTTAACCTCAGCTTTCTGTTAGCCTGCTCCCACTCCATCATGCTTACTGGGCCTAACTGACTATGTTTGGCTGGGTTAATTTAGTTTAGGCTCTAATCTGACCTCCTCCTCCATCGCAGCTGCAGTAATCGAGTTGTGGTTGGCAAACGAGTCTCTGAGGAATTTAGATTTAAACCCATTTAATTTGAAGCAGGAAGATGCTGGCTTGAGAGCAGCTGGTTTCAGGTTTTGGGACAGATGGCATTGGCGTAATTAGTTTTTACTTTGATAATCATTTTTTGGCTTTCTAAATTAGTTGAACTTTGGACTTACATGTACATGTAGTTTTCAGCTGATAAAGTGGACAACGTCCAGAATTTTTTGCCCCACTGTAAATAAAAAGTATTCAGTCGGCCACTGATTGTGCAAGTTCTCCTACTTAGAAAGATGAGAGAGGTCTGTAATTTTCATCATAGGTACACTTCAACTGTGACAAACTGATAAAAAAAAATCACATTGTAGGATTTTTAAAGAATTTAATTGTAAATTATGGTGGAAAATAAGTATTTGGTCAGTAACAAAAGTTCAACTCAATACTTTGTAACAACCTTTGTTGGCAACAACAGAGGTCAAACGTTTCCTGTAAGTCCTCACCAGGTCTGCACACTCTGTAGCTGGTATTTTGGTAAGTGCACTAGTATATATATATATATATGTGTGTGTGTGATTTTTTTATTTTTATTTTTTATTTTATTTATGTTTTTATTGTCCGTTGGCGCCCTCTGCTGTTCAGTAGTATTTGTTAAACCAGTGGAACCACCAAACGTTTTCTGCAGTGTCTCCTTTTGCAGATGACAATATTTTCGAGCCTCCACTTGTACACGTTTTTTGCTTCCATACTCCACTGGAATTTATTTTAAACATTGCAGTTCATACAAAATTGCAACCTCTTGTTCAACAAAACAAAATAAAGGGACAAATCAGCTTTACAGTGCAATTAGTACAAGTGGCATGCATTAAGTAATTGTTTACTGTGCAACAGGGTTCATTTGCCAGTCGTGTCAGTAGCCTTTTTGGCGTACACTTAAAATGACCCAAGCGAGCATGGACTTCATCAGTTTGTGTTACATATTTGTCCTGATCCATCATCCTGCACTGTCCTCTCAAGTATCTGCTGCTAGTGCATCTGGTGTTGTTTGGTTTGCTTTTTTCAGTCAGTTCTTTGGTTATCCTAGAGGCATAGGTTAACTGTTGTCCCTCACAAGTGTTACAAGTATTATTGATCATGTTCTCAAGCCCAGCTTTACATAGAGTTCACCCATAAATAATTAGACTAAAGGTCAGAACAGATTAACTGACCTGATCAGGCTACACTTTCCGGAGCACACATCAGGTTTATCATTGAGCAGGACTACATTACGTGGTGAATCATTAAGCAGAGTGTAATCTTTGGCTTTTATTAACGTCTCGCTCAAGATGCTCATATGTTTAGTTGAATTCTCCGAAGACGTTAAGAGCAGGGGTTGATGATTAAAAAAATAAAAAGAGATTAATTAAAGTAGAAAAAAGATACATACCGTATTTTCCGGATCATAAAGCGCATCGGATTATAAGTCGCATGAAGTGAAACAAAACTCTTAAGTTCCGTCGGAAGCTCAGTTTGGTCTTTACCTGGCGCAGGGCGTCTTCTTGCTTCCTCCACTTCCGTACCATTGATTCGTTAATGTTGAATTCTCCCACAGCTGCTCTATGTCCATGTTGTTACTGCGTGACTGATAGCGCTGAGTTTGAAATCCGCTTCGAAAATGAATGAATGAATCACGCGTACCCTAATACTGAAGCACATACCGTATTACTCTGCGAATGCCTGCTCGCACTACGGTTGCTTTGTACCTACCAAGGCCGTGCTAAAACATTTTGACAGATTTATGAGCGCATGTACCATCTCTACAATCGGTTCTAGGTCAGAAAGCACAAACCAGAATTAATTCATAATTAGACGCACCACATTTTTTTTTACTATTTTATATCATTCATTGTAATCTTGTCTTTGTTTGTTAAATTATTTTCTTTATACTTTTATTTAAATTAAGCAGTTTTAATGTGTTGCCTAAAAGTTGGGCTTTTAAGAATTTGAATCAATATGAATAATCTGATAGTACTACCCACTCCTGCTCACTCCTTAAGCCTTAATCAAGTTCAAATGAAAAATGACTGAAAGAGGAACGAAGTGAGAAAAGGCCTGGGTAATGAGGCTGCTTATGGATGCAGGAAGAGATGGAACAATGGGGAACACAGGATATTTTGGGGTTTGGGGTTGTAGAATGTGAAGGACCTGATGCTGAGTTTTAAGTGGTACTTGTTGTTCTCGTGTGCTAATGGGACTAAATCTGATCTTCAGTGTTGTTGCTCTTCAGTCCGAATTGTGAATCCATTAAGGGAGGTTTAATTTAATGTGTAGTGACTTTGTTTCCTTGTTTCAAGGGTGACAAAACCTTTGGCTCAGGTTGTTTCATTAATATCTTCATTTTTACATTTTACAATCGTTTTCAAAAAACTTAGAACATTACTAATGCTTTCTTTTCGGCAGTGTTTGTATCGTGTGGTTATAACTTGGCTGCTATTTTACCCCCCCTCTTCTTCTCCACCCCCTGCTCCTCCTTAAGTCGTCCCCACACCTCCCCTTTCCCTTCTCTTTCTTTCTCTTACACCGCCTCTGTACTCTTCCCCGACTCTAGTCCCTCCCCCTCTTTCCTCTATTCCCCTTGTCTCTCCCCTCCCCCCCCCGTCTCCTCCCTACCCCTTTGCCCCCCCTCTTCCCCCGTCCCTCTTTCCCCTCTTGTTTCTGCCCGTACCCTCTCGTCCTTTTCACCCCCATTCCCCTGCCCCCCGCCTCTCTCTCTCCCTCCCTACTCCCCCTTTGGTCCCGAGTCCCCCCATATTTTTTTCCCGCGCACTCTACCCTACCCCTATTCTTTCCACCTTTCGTCACCCTTGCCCCAAGTCTACTTCTATTCCTCTGTTCGCACACCTCCCAACCTCTGCCGTCCTCACTTTGACTCTCTCACATACCATCTTCTCGCTCCCTTGTCCTCGTTCTAACTACTCTCAGTCTCCCTCTACTCCCTTCGTTCACCTCTCCCCACATTGCCCATCCCCCCCACTTTGCCCTACCTTTCGCCTCCTCTCGCTTCCTAACCCCTTTTGCTTCCCCCTCCGGATCGTTCTTTCTCCCTCTCCTCATCCCCCCCCCTTCCACTTCCCTATCCTCCCTACCCCCAATCCTTCCACTATCCGTCACCCTCCTGCCCTTTATTCCCATTTACACCACTTCCTATTCCCCTCCCTCTCCCCGGATGGACAAAACCTTTGGACTCAGGTGTTCATTAATGTTCATCTTCCAATTTTACATGTTTTCAAAACCTAGAAATATACTTATAGCTTTCCTTTAGGCAGTGTTGTATCTGTGTGGATAAATTGCTGCTTTTAGGGTGGGATCATTGACTAGGTTAGTGTGCAGGCCGCAGGAGTAATCTTATGGAGGTCGGCGAGTGCATTATCGCTGCAGGAAGAACATCTCTCTGCCAATCAGATTGTGGGGTCGGAACTAAACTTGGTGGGATAATCATGTTAAGTAGGCTACGCAATGATATATAGAGTATATATTAAACTCCTGGTTTACGATAAATGAAAATTACAATGGTTTTGTCTGAACGTATTGTAAATCGGGGAGTAACTGTATGCTGAAGGGTTTTTTGAAAATGTAATTTGTATTAATATTGAAATTTGTTCATTATATATGTGCGGTAAAATGGATTTGGGGTATATTGGAGGAGGGGCGTTTTGGCAGCAGCAAATCCTCTAGCCCTAACTGTGCCAAGTGCTCTCCAGGATAGGTGCCAGGGACTCCCATCTGCAACCCTGACCAGGATAAAGTGGAGGTAAAACCATTGGTAAAAAATAAATAAAAATTGCTTTGGAAAAATATTACAAACTTAACAATGTAATATTACAAATCTAGGTTACTAGTTACTACTACTCAATTTTACATGTAGATCTTTTTACAAGTTCTTTTTTTAAATGTTCTTCATTAACTACATGCATGTTGTAAATTTCCTTCTTGTCAGGTTGCAATTAGCCATGGCAGATTTATTACTTGTGTTATTAAGGCCTCTGTGCTTTTATCACGCGTGCAAAATTGCACTGAGCACTTCATATTTAATAGGAGAGAGATGGAAGCTTTTAATTGCTCTGTGTGGTCAGAGAATTAGTCACACTCCTGTGAGAGCCATTACGAGCAGATGGATGTATCAGATGTTCATCAATCCTTTCTTTCTCGCTTTGTCTTTGCATTTTCCCTCTGAACACGTATCTCTAATACTTCAATAATGTGAAGTGGCGGTAGTAGGGGTTAGAGGCTGAGAGCATTTAGGAGAGTGCTTTTTAAAGGATTATACCTCTATCTGTTGATAGGACGGGATGTGATTGAGGTGATTAGATATCTGACAAACACCTGGTCTTGGTCAATAAGGAAAATGAATTGGCCAAAAAACCCCATATATAAGGTGCTGCCACACATTCACTCCTGTTTCCTTTGGCTCTGGGTACATCACAGCTTCAAAGTAAGAGCATGGTCTCAAAGAGAGAAGAACACAAATACTGAAATGTGATGGTTTTGTGGCTGATTTGTGTGGATTTTATGAACTCCGTTATAAGAGGTGTGATTACTATTCATGGGGGGTTTTATATATAACCAACCTTTTACCAAAAATGCAGTTCTTATTTGACAAACCAATTTGTAAGAGCCAAATCACATCCTACAGGTTACTGGAGTTAGGTGGTGGTGGTGGTGGTAGAGTAGCATGACTTGCCTATAGTAATGATAATATAGATGAAAAGGGTAAAACAAGAGTGTGGGTGGAAGTGTAATGGCGTTTGCCTCAGCCCCACTGTTTGCTCTTGTTAACGAGCGAAGTGAAGATTTCTGTCCCTATGGGGAATCCTGTCATTATTCCGCTCCATCTCCATAGCAGACTTTGCCTCTGTGGGCTTGTGCTATGCTGGGCTTAAAGTTTCTGAGTCTTTGTAATCCATTGTGTATTTCACTATATTTTGAAAAACCAATAGCAATGAATTACGGAGGAACCAGTCAAGATAACTTGTGGGTGTGAACTGTGTTCTCTCTATCATCTTTGATTTAGCTTTGCACTTGTTTATTTACGAAATGATGGCGTATGATCCCTTGAGGGAAGTGCATTAAAATACACTTTTACCAGGATCATCAATCTAATAGCCCTAGCCCACCACCATTTGAGTTCAGGTCATGTCCCGGGGCCCTCCTCGCTCAGTGTAGGCATGGAACGGCAAGAGACTATGGAAATTGGTCTATACCGGGGACGATGCTTACTCCAAATGTTCAGTCTGTATGTTCAATCTGTAATCAGCATACTTACTGACCATATTCAGCTTGTAGTCCTGCTGCAGCAGAACCTCTGAGCTTGTCAATACAACCTGGGGGAAGTTCTGCCTGCCACAGTGGAATGAAGTCTGACTGAGTGTATACTATTTGCTCGCATACTAGGGGTAGGTATTGAAAAGGACTATGTATCACTATACGATTGCGATACGATGCATATTGCGATATATTGTACTGAAAATATACAAACAGCTGAAATACAAGTTATGGTGTATGATCTGAGTGATGATTGTCTTAGTACATCACCTTCATAATTCAGTGGACAAAGTAGTTCAGTACACTGTACTGCGACATCTACAGGAGTGGAGATTGTAGTTTACACCCCATTTAGAACCTATCGTTGTTATATAGCACAGCCATATAATATACAGTATTTGTACATGTTCATTCTAAACAGATGGGCCTTTGTCTACATGCCTTATTGCTGTCACTTGAGACTAATACACAGCTTGTTTTATTGAGCTACTTGAAATCTAATAATGGCTGCACTGATTTCTGGTATCTGATTATAGGGTGTCCATGACCGGTTAAATCATCTGAACTGCCAGTGTCTGATAATGATCAGATTGTTAGTGTGCATTTTAAGACACTTATTGTGTAACTATTCATTGTCTCTGTCTCTTACATCAGATCAGACCACTAGTAATGTGGTTTTGCTCTCCTCAGTCGCTGTTAATTGGAAAGGTCAGCAGCAGGAGATTTGGTGGAAAGAAAGTGGGTCACATTTATGTGGTGTGTGTGTGGGTGTGTGTTTGCCCTCCTCTCTCTCTCTCTCTCTCTCTCTCTTCTCTCTCCTCTCTCTCTCTCTCTCTCTCTCTCTCTCTCTCTCTCTCTATATATATTATATATATATATATATATATTATATATAATATATATATATATATATATATATATAATATGAGATAGGAGGATTATAGAGATATATCAGGAGGGACGAGGAGAGAGGGGAGAGAGAGAGAGAGGAGGAGAGAGAGAGAGAGAGATCTATCTATCTATCTATCTATCTATCTATCTATCTATCTATATATATATAATATATATATATATATATCTATATATATATATATATATATATATATATATTATATATATACACACATATACACAACACAGACACACACCAAATACCACTGTGTCTGTCTTCACTGTGGTTGAATCAGCTCCCAGGTGGCTATGAACCATGTGGCCTTGAGCAAGGCACTTAGACTAATTCACCTCCCACTCATCACTCTAATGCAGTCAGGACCCTTGGTGTGGTCGGGAGTCTGTCAGCATGCCATTATGATCAAAATAAAATCTAACATCCTAACTGCTGCTACATTTACAATAAAGCTTTAGCACCCACACACATCCACAAGTGCTTTGATTCTGTAAAGTACAGACAGGCCGGGGCCTACAGACACCAACAAACTTAGCTGCATGAAGCTTGAGTTAATTCAGGTACACAAGTACATACAGGTAGACCCCGATTTACGATGGGGATATTTTCCGACAATTCATGGTCTGTGGTAGCCTAGCGGTTAAGGAACTGGACTATGGACCAAAAGGTCCAGGGTTCAAATCCCACCTCTGCTTAGCTGCCACTGTTGGGTCCTTGAGCAAGGCCCTTAACCCACAATTGCTTGGATTGTAAGACTGTATCCATTGTAAGTCGCTCTGGATAAGGGCGTCTGCTAAATACTGTAAATGTAAATGAATACTGTATATATCTTAGTGTAGCCTACCTTAAGTATGCTTAAAATACAACCTTGGCTGGCTTTTCCTCGCTACATTTCCCACGTGACTCCCTATGTCACACAGAACCAAGTATCTAGTGGGTACCTTAAAACATGACACTTCCAATAACATACAGTTGGGCAAAGTCATGAACACAAAGCTTATTTTACAATAAAATATTGAATATCTCAAGTAATTTATTGAATAATTTATTGAAAGTGAAAAACAAAAACGGTTATTGTGCGGCCACAACTTTTCCTCAGTACATTTCCCAGCACTCATCACTCCTAAAAAAGACCTACAAAATGCCAGGAGATCCTCTGCATACCCTCAATCAAGAAGTAAATGATCTTAATCTTAATGTGTTTGTTATTTGGAAAGAGTGAAGTCAGCATAAAGCAGGGGGTCTGTTTTGACAGCCTAAATCAGTCTTTTCTGTTGAAAAAAAACTTTGTATTTTGCATTTGTATTGTATCAGCATTGGCTCCACGTTGAAGAAAAGCAGAAGACGACACCCTGATGGGTTGTAAACACTGTAGGGTTAATATGACCTTTTTGGAA
The DNA here is from genome assembly GCA_025084515.1 of Ancistrus triradiatus. Lineage (NCBI taxonomy): Eukaryota > Metazoa > Chordata > Actinopteri > Siluriformes > Loricariidae > Ancistrus > Ancistrus triradiatus. The sequence continues at coordinate 16,891 of JAJAGP010002665.1, read as the reverse complement.
CATGGCTTTTCATTTGACCTGGGCTAACACTTTAGCTACTAGCACCTCTAAGAGCTCTAAAGACACACATCATCAGAGGAGACACACTGCCCACACACATAATGGGGTAAGAGGGACTACTGGGTCTAAACCTTGTCTGACAGTGAGTAACAATATAGCTAGTGATTCAGAGACAAAAAAATCCGCCTGTTACCCCATACCATGGCTCCAACGGCTCAGCTCCTCAGAGAGAGCCACTGAAAAGAGTGGGTGTGTGATAGGGGAACGCTTTATTAGCCTGGTCCTCTGTAGAAAAGAAGCGTTTTAACCATTACATGCTCATTAGCTTTGTAACTGGTGAGGGCCATTGCCTTCATTTTCTAGCCTGTTAAAGGTGAAATCATGCAGAACATCCTCATTAGCAACCAGCAATTAAACAAGATGGTCAGTAACAGCAGAGCTGCCTGACATGTAGCAAACCTTTAATCTCAATTTGTTCTACATTCACCCATTACAAGCCTTGGTTGGAGTAAGAGGAAAGTGGTTTTGACCTTGTTGAGCGTGTGCTTGAATCCATGCATGGCTCAGTATCTCTGGAAAATATCTAAACTAGTGCTAGATAAGGATCCCGTTGTGCAGGTGCTCTTTCTCTGTTCTTTTGTCTCCTTTCCATTTCCTCTCTTAAGCCTTCCATCTCTTTGTTTTCTCTCCTAGGTGTGGTACTTTCAGATACTTCAAAGTTACTTTCTGGCTTTTCTGCTCTTAGCCTTCTCTCTCTTTAGCTCCACACCTTTATTCACTTCATGTTATATTAGATGGCAGGTCTGAACAATCAGGCATTGTTGCCGTACGCGGTGTAGGTCCCGCGCTACACGCTGGTGTTCATGCCCTTTAGCGTGGTCAGAGTCTGTGTTTGGGCCGTAGCTGTATTCACCCAAACTGTGTGCTCTTGAGCTTTCCCATTCGCCACACAAAGGCGATGGATGCCTTCACAGGGAGGCCCAGGCCTTTTATTCCGCCCCAAGCCATTGTCCATTACCATGCACACACATACATGAACAATGTGGCAGATGCAGCTGAAGAAGCTTGCAAAACGAGACCCTTATAATACAGCCTCAGAACAGACACAGTTTCTTTAACTATTTCCATTTCCATGCGCTCTCTTGAGCCCTTGAGCAAGTCAGGTACTTAAATCTTTAGAAGATTGATTTTCTTTCCCTCAGAACACTACCTGCACAACTAAATGCAACTTTTTTGAACAGTGAACATCTTAAATACAGTAACTATATGACCGGGTTTGTTGTTAAAACAAGACATAATTCTATTTTTGTCCCTTTCAGTACTTATGGTCCTCACAAAGGAGCAAGTTAAGGATGAATCAAAGCAAAGTTCAAAAAAGTGTAGGACAAATAAATTAGGGCGGAGAAAGAACGGATATGGGTATACGTTTGGTCCAGAGTGACTTCTCATTTAGGGCCCTATAAATAAAGTGCATAGGGTGTGAATAAGGGAGCTGGTGTTGCTTTAGCTGTTGCTTGAGACAGTCATGTAAATTGGTGTCAAAGCTGCGTGGGAAAGCAGTGCTATGGTCAAGTCATTAGGACTCCCCTTGAAGACAAGATCTCTTATGTCCCTCAGAGATTTATTTCAATGTTTTAACCCCACTTACCCTGATCAGGGTTGTCAGGAGGTCCTATCCCGGAATTCGTTAGTTTGTAGGCCAACATATACCCAGAACAGGGAGTCAGTCTGTCTCAGAGCAGGGTGTCGGGCACAGCGAGTACAGTAGCAAGCAATAAAGTGTCATGTAAGCATTCACTTTTCTATAAAATATCTAGTAAAGTGCTATTTTAATTGTTCTACTCTGATGGCTAGTTAACTGACAGGAAAATTAGGTTGTAAAAAGAGTGCCTGGTGTTCAACTCTGCGTTTCAACTTTTACACTAAATGATAAGTAGTAGTTCAGTAAAATTATTAATAAAAGTCATCTACTATTGACCACTCCATTAGTGGTGTATTAATTTGTTGATGGGCCGAAAATTACATTTAGACCAACAAATATTTTCTGAAGAATTAGCGCTATAATATTCATGATATTGTGACTAAACATACTGTAGGTTACTGTCCCAACTGTAGGTTAATGTGTAAGGCCGGTTATGCTCTGATATACAGGGGTTAGACAATGACACTGAAACGCCTGTCATTTTAGTGTGGGAGGTTTCATGGCTAAATTGGACCAGTCTGGTGGCCAATCTTCATTAATTGGAAGGTAGTAGCCTAGCGGGTAAGGTACTGGACTATGGACCAAAAGGTTCAGGGTTCAAATCCCTCCTCTGCCAAGCTCCCACTGTTGGGTCCGTGAGCAAGACTCTTAACCCACAATTGCTTGGATTGTAAGACTGTACCAATTGTAAGTCGCTCTGGATAAGGGCGTCTGCTAAATGCTGTAAATGTAATTGCACATTGCACCAGTAAGAGCAGAGTGTGAAGGTTCAATTATCAGGGTAAGAGCACAGTTTTGCTCAAAATATTGCAATGCACACAACATTATGTGTGACATACCAGAGTTCAGATGGTTTGATGAACATGAAAGTGAAGTTGAACATCTCCCATGGCCTGCACAGTCACCAGTTTATTAGTAAATAGTAAATATTATTGAGCCACTTTGGGGTGTTCTGGAGAAGCGAGTCAGGAAACGTTTTCCTCCACCAGCATCATGTAGTGACCTGGCCACTATCCTGCAAGAAGAATGGCTTAAAATCCCTCTGACCATTGTGCAGGACTTGTATATGTCATTTCCAAGACGAATTGACGCTGTATTGGCCGCAAAAGGAGGCCCTACACCATACTAATAAATTATTGTGGTCTAAAATGACAGGTGTTTCAGTTTCATTGTCCAACCCCTGTATATACAGTATGTATCAACACTTCAGTTTACAAAACGTGCAGCTTACGATGGGTTTATTGGAACCTATGCTCATTGTAAATCAGGGAGCATCTGTACTTATTGGTACTAATAGCTATATTGATTGAACTTAATTGTTGTGGTTAAATCATTGTAACATTTCAGCATGAGCTTATGTTGTCTTTAGAGCTTGCTGCTCTGCTGATGCTTGAGTGTGAGTGATGCACTGATTTTGTTCTAAAACTAGTGATGTTTAGCTAACAAACCAGTTTGACAGCGTAGAACGTAGCAACAATACATTCTGGTTTATCCTGCTGATGCACTGACTGCAACCATAATGCAAATTTATACTCCTTCATCTTCCACTCTTAAAGCACTGAGTGAAGTCCCTCAGCACTGATGACATATAACATTGTGAACATCCAGTAATTATGTTCATTCGCACGGTTGAAACCAAAAAGATTGCATTTAAATATACACTGTACAAACAGAACATCAACGAATGAAGTGCACGTATACAAACTTTGAACACCATTTGGAAAGGTTATAATGTATACAGTGGGGCAAAAAAGTATTTAGTCAGCCACTGATTGTGCAAGTTCTCCTACTTAGAAAAATGAGAGAGGTCTGTAATTTTCATCATAGGTACACTTCAACTATGAGAGACAAAATGAGGGGGAAAAAAATCCAGGAAATCACATTGTAGGATTTTTAAACAATTTAATTCTAAATTATGGTGAAAAATAAGTATTTAGTCAATAAATTTGGTTCAACTCAATACTTTGTAACATAACCTTTGTTGGCAATGACAGAGGTCAAATGTTTCCTGTAAGTCTTCTCCAGGTTGGCACACACTGTAGCTGGTATTTTGGCCCATTCCTCCATGCAGATCTCCTCTAGACCAGTGATGTTTGGGGGCAACATGGACTTTTCAACTCCCTCCACACATTGTCTATGGGGTTGAGGTCTGGAGACTGGCTAGGCCACTCCAGGACCTTTGAAATGCTTTTTACAGAGCCACTCCTTCGTTGCCCGAGCGGTGTGTGTTTGGGATCAATTGTCATGCTGGAAGACCCAGCCAAGTTCCATCTTCAATGCTTTTTCACTGATCAAAGGAGTTTTGGCTTAAAATCTCAGGATACATGGCCACGTTCATTCTTCCCTTAACATGGATCAGTCGTCCTGTCCCCTCTGCAGAAAAACAGCCCCAAAGCATGATGTTTCCACCCCCATGCTTCACAGTAAGTATGGTGTTCTTGGGATGTGATTTAGCATCCTTTTTCCTCCAGTTGAGTTTTTACCAAAAAGTTCTATTTTGGTTTCATCTGACCACATGATATTCTCAAAATCCTCTTCTGGATCATCCATATGCTCTCTCGCAAACTTCAGACGGGCCTGAACATGTACTGGCTTAAGCAGGGGGACACGCCTGGCACTGCAGGATCTGGAGTCTCTCTTGGCGTAGTGTGTTACTGATGGTAGCCTTTGTTACTTTGGTCCCAGATCTCTGCAGGTCATTCGTCAGGTCCCTCCGTGTAGTTCTGGGATTTTTTGCTCACCGTTCTCATGATCATTTTGACCCCCCACGGGATGAGATCTTGCGTGGAGCCCCTCGAGGGAGATTATCAATGGTCTTGTATGTCTTACAATTGCTCCCACAGTTGATTTATTCACACCAACCTGCTTGCCTATTGTAGATTCACTCTACCCAGCCTGCTGCAGGTCTACAATTTTCTTCCTGGTGTCCTTCGACAGCTCTTTGGTCTTGGCCATGGTTGAGTTTGGAGTCTGACTGTTTGAGGCTGTGGACAGGTGTCTTTTATACAGATAACGAGGTCAAACAGGTGCCGTTAATACAGGTAACGAGTGGAGGACGGAAGAGCTTCTTAAAGAAGAAGTGAGAGGTCTGTGAGAGCCAGAAATCTTGCTTGTTTGTGGGTGACCAAATACTTATTTTCCACCATGATTTACAATTAAATTCTTTACAAATCCTACAGTGTGATTTCCTGGATTTTTTTTTCTCATGTTGTCTTTCATAGTAGAAGTGTACCTATGATGAAAATTACAGACCTCTCTCATCTTTCTAAGTTGGAGAACTTGCACAATCAGTGGCTGACTAAATACTTTTTTTGCCCCACTGTATTTTTAGTCTGGCAAAGAATGCTGGGAAAGAAAAACTGGTTTATAAGATCCATTAGTATGCTGACAGAAAACCTGCTAGCAGAAAAGAGAATTGTTGTGTTGAAAGGCAGAAAATAACATGGTAACGTTTTGCCCATTTTCATTTTCACCAACTGTTTCAAGTTTTATAAAAGACACAGATACGAATTGCCACATTGTGCAGTACAGTACTGTACTACATGTTTTCCTATTGTGTTTTAATTAATATGTTTAAAATAAAACACTATGTGCAACATATCTAAACTACCACATCTGACTATGGTAATGTTCAGTCAGCGGCTATTTTGATTAACGTCCTCTTTGACAGGATGTAATGCAGATATTAAATCGCCCATGTACTCAGAAGAGAATAGACTGAATGATGTACTTGTTTCTGTTGGATACGTAATATGTAGAAATGGGCTAAAACTAGGGGTGGATTTTTTTATTTATGGCAGGCCTTCTTATGTTATAAAGAAATGGAGTCAAGGGATTTATGGATGCTTTTAAAGCTGCATGTCTAATAGTGTCTGATAACTGTCTGCTCTTGAACAGACACACGCATAAGCTTACATGCTAACACACAATAATCATGTCTGAGATGGTGTAATCCTGCTGTATTAGGCAGAGCTGCTGGTGAGTAAAGAACAATGGACTGTTAATTACAGTATGGCTTCCCAGCGTGACTTCATAGTGTATGCGTGCCAGGCAGCAAGAGTGGGGAAGTGTGATCAGATGTATCCTAAAAGGCCATTCATTTTAAGACAGACAACATTTCAAGTATTATACAGCGCAGAAACATTAAACGTACCTCAAAAGGGAAAAAACAAGCATAAAAAGGAAGAAAAAAGTATTCTTTAATGCACAATAACGTTGTCGGTGTTCTTCCTGAAGAGTTATTTAGAATCACAATAAATGACAGATCACAGTTGAAGGGTTTAACATAAACCGCAGTTACTTTTAGCTACAAAAAGCTAGTAGTGGACTTTGAGTACAAAACAGGTGTTGGAAATGGTGTAAATGTCCATCAAAAATACATTTCTTCCCGATGATGCAACTGAAACTGATAAATGGTACAAAAAAATAAATAAATAAATGTATATGACTATGTACCAACTAATAGGAGGCTGTCTGTACAGAGATGTGGCTTTTTAAATTGATGGTGTACAAGATATAATCACGGCTGTCTGCTTCCATCCACAGTGCAAGCTGGTGATAGAAATAAATTTCCATGTACAGCCCATCAATTTGAGATCACACCAGTCTATTTAAGAGGAAGCAATATCTTTATGTTCAAATCTTTTATAGATGTTTACTAAACTAACCAGCATGTTCTGTTTTGGGGTCTCATATTGTGTATGGGGAAACCAGTTGCTTATGAGCATCTTCCATTGAAAGCAATGTTTTTAAAACTGTTTAGTAAATATTTAAAACTATTTAGTGTATTTAATGCACTTAATAATCCGATAACTGCAGAAATTCAGATGTCAATAATCCGCACAATGAGTATATATGCACGTACCAGAAAATCAGATAATGGGAATCCTCTGGGTTTACATGACTAGGGCAGTAATCAGATTTCTATTTGTTGCAGCCAGTTTATAATCTTACAGAAGAATGTGATGCGGACTTCAAACTTTAATATTAAATAATCACATTTATTTTCTTGGGCAAATGCTGCTAAACTGCATTTCAGTTTCCCGAAAAGTGTTTCACAGATGCTGCGTTTAATTTCAGGGCTGCCAGATCCCACTATAAAAATAACACATCAGGTCTGTGAAAAAAGCCCAAAAGAAGCGAGAATAAGAGGACCTGGCAACCATATTTCAATCTGCTACCCACTTCCGAGACAGCAGTGCATGCATGTGCAGACTGAGAAAACTGATTGAAATCGGGGTATGTGAATACGTGCTATGAGGTAAAATCCAAACAAACTCTCCTTAAGTGAGTTTACATGCATTTGAGTAATCAGATACTCTGGGTTTACATGACTCGAGCAGTAATCTGATTTTTACTTAACAACCAGCCAATAACCTCAAATAAATGTGACAAACTTCAAATTTTAATATTAAATAATCAAATTCTTAGTTTTCTCGAGTATATACCGCGTTTCAGAGTCTCCAAAAAGTGTTCGATAGCCGTATCGCTGCCTTAAATTCCGTGACGTGTTTAATAGTGGTGTTGCCAGACCCTGCGAGAAAAAAACCCAGTCACAGCTAATGGGGGAAACAGAGGCCAAATAAAGCCAAGTCTTTAGAATAGGCGGACCTGGCAACCGTGTCGAGTTAGGAAATCAGGTAACTGGTATACATGCTATGAGTAATCTGATTACTGGAGTAAAATCCAGCTGTCTTTATCATATTTTTGAATCTGATGTCTAAATCGGAGTATGGCTGTCTACATGACCAGCTTGAATATCAGATAACTGATGGGACTGGTAGGGGGCCCAGGAGGGTAAGGTACTGGACTATGGACCAGAAGGTCCAGGGTTCAAATCCCAACCTCTGCCAAGCTGCCACTGTTGGGTCCTTGAGCAAGGCCTTAACCCAACAATAGCTTTGGTTGTAAGATTGGTATCAATTGTAAGTCTCTCTGGGATTTTTGCTGCGTTAAATGTAAATGTAAAAGTGCACTATTAAGTGCATGTAAACGCACTCAATGATTGATGTTTCTGAGTGTAATACAATCCTGTCAAAGCCCATTAACCCTGGCTTTGGATTGTACCTTGTAAGACTATAAAAGTCAGTCAGCGCTCTGAGTAAGAAGTGTCTACCAAAGAACTGAATGTAATAGAAGTAAGTAATTATCTACCTCCACCATCATACCTACCACATTTATGCAGGACAAATGGCCCCTATGAAAATAGGCCCCACGTTTTCACTAATTTAGAAGAGAACAACGGAAACCATAAGTAACCCACAGATGCACACAAGGCTGGAGAACGATTGTTACACACTCAGCATGAATATGAAACGCTTCTCTGAGTCCGGGCATGGAGATGAAAGCTGACCCACGCCGTCCTGTCTCTCCCACTGACACCACGTCCTTTGCTTTCATTTCAAACGCTTTGTTACATGACAGTAAGTAGCCTTGTTTCCCCACAATGCCAAAATGAGTGAGGGCAGACATGGATCGTGTGGCTGACTGGTTGGGGGAAGGTTGTCCTGCTTTTTTGGCTCTAGTTCAGCCATCATTTTGCAGTTCCATTCAGCTTCAGATTGAGGCTCCGATCAGCTCTTCTCCTCATTCACAAGCTCCTGCACCCCCCCCCCCCCACCCCCACCCCGCCTAGCCCTTCCCAATCAAAAGAAACAGGGACACTGAATGTCTGCATTTTTTATTTGTGGTGTGTGTGTGTGTGTGTGGTGTGTGTGTGTGTGTGTGTTGTGTGTGTGTGTGTGTGTGTGGTGTGTAATTGGTGGGGGACAGGACAGAGAGAGCAGTGTGATACTAGAGCCAATAAAGCAGACAGTGTGTGATAGATACCGTAGCAGTGCAGATTTGAATGTGTTGTGTGTGTGTGTGTGTGTGTGGTGTGGTGTGTGTGTTTGTGTGTGAGAGTTTATCAGTGGCAGAAGCTCACCGTATGTCATTGAGAAAGAGCTCCAGGTGTGCCAACACACACACTTTCAAACAAGTCTTTAATACAACACTATGTTGAAGCTCTGTGTGATTGATACACAAATAATTTATAAATAATTTGGTATTTGCTTTTTTCTCTATCGAGTTCTATCTATCTCATCACAATGCATCGCAGATTCAGCGAACAAAATGATCTCATTTTGTAGGATTTTATGGATTGTTTAATCTCGTTTTCACAGCATTGTAGCTGTAAAACTGTGCAGCACAATTATAATAATCGAAGCTTGTTTTCTCACATGTATTACACCCAGTCCATTCAGTCAATTTATGAGTATATATGGTTGTTAACCTAATAAAAATCGAAGTGAAGATCTATGTTTTACCGGACATAGTGGAATAGCAGTGGCAAGTCTTTACAACACTGGGATGTGGGGTTTTCTCTGCAAATCCTCCTGTTTAAAAAAAAAACACAAAGTGTACAGTTATAAGGTTTGAAGAAAATGGAACCTGAAGTAAATAGCAGTGGTGACACAGTGGTTACGGCTCTAGACTACTAATTGGAAGGCTGTGTGGTCAAAATTTGTACTTTGGTAGGTATGATTGTGGACTGAGATAATTCTTTAGATTTATGTACAGTTGTGCCCCACCCACCATTTCACGGTCCACATTACGTTTTCTGTGAAACAGGACGTTGACCGGGACATTTACCTTCGTCATGTAGTATTTAGATATTTTGCACATAGTGTAGCTTTATTTGAGTCAATCAAGTCAAGTCAGATCTATTTATATAGCGCTTTTTACAATGGAGCATTGTCTCAAAGCAACTTTACAAGTTTAGATTATCTCCTAATATAACTACGACCATCCCTATACTCTCTGGTCCCTAAATTCTCTGGGGGAGCGCAATCCCAAATTGAGCAAGCCTAGGGGCGACAGTGGCAAGGAAAATCTCCCTGAGTGTTGTTATAGGAAAGTAACCTTGGGGAGGACCCAAGACTCAAAAAAGGGGACCCAACCTCCTTTGGGCGGCGTAGATGATAAATCTAAAGACGAAACTAAAGTCCATGGAGTCAAAGTTTTAGAATAAAATGTGGAAGTATGCAACATCGGAATTCAGTGGCCCCCGTATGGATGGGGCTGGAGCTGATGACGGAAAGCAGCTTGAGTGGAGCTCCAGCAGATTGAACATCATGTGTGGGGCTTGAAAGAGGGGGGCGGGGTTCTGATCTTCCGTGAACCAGACGGGAACAAGGGAGCCCAAGTGAACCACGCAAAGGACCACAACTGGGGGGACAAACAAAAACTACAGGGGGGGCTCGCAAAACAAAAACGGCGGGAACGGGGGACCTAATGTAATTAGTTATTGATTTAAGAGCACAGTGTCATTACAATCACCTGATGCCAAGTGTAGCATAGACCCCGGCAGCATAGCTAGAGCAAGCATAGCTAGAAATAGGAGAACTGGTAGGAAAACACAGCCAGAGGATCACATGAGGACATCGGCAACCCCACGGGAGGACAGAACACAGCAAACCCAACGTCTCTGATCACCATAAGACTCTTTTTGACTATGAACCCCCAGCTCTGCCCTTATTCTAAAGCAAGGATGCACAAGTCAAGACAACGGGACCGAAGCCCAGTTCAGCCAGACCGCTCACTCGACACTCCCGGCTATTTGAAACAATCTTAATTCAAACACAATATTAAAACATGTAGTACAGTACTGTACAAATGCAGTAATTCTTACTTTTTTTATCTTTATAAAACTTGAAAAACAATTTAACGAAAACAAGACGGCAATTCTCTTTTTCTGTCAGCAGATGTCGCAAGGATTCACCGTACTAGGTTTTCTGTCATTCAATGTGAAATAAGATATATGACAGATTCCTGAATTCCCCTAATGTAGTTCTTAAGACCTTGGGCATTAAACCAAACCTACGCTGATGATCCACGCTGACGCGCTCCCCACACCATCAACTCTCCCATAAAAACCGGAGAAAAAGTGGTAGGTACTTGTAGCAATATGAAGACAGAAAGATTAATGAGTCCTAAGCCCCAACAAGCCTGGTGTTACAATTATCCATGCTGTATTAACTGATACAACTTTAGCGTGTACAATCCCAAACTCTTCCAAGCTGCCCTGTTTGAGCTCTTAACCAAAGCCCTGAAAACCTTTAACTGCCCATGCTTTCAGTGAACATCTGCTGAATAATGATAAATATATATTATTACATATAAATGAGATAATGGTGTGTGTCTGACTGATGATACACTCAGTATTGTGTGGAGCTGTTTGTGTTCGCGATCCTTTTCTCCTCTGGTCTTTCTCAATAAAAAGCAAACTCAAAATAATCTAGAGAAACAGTCGCCACTATCTCTGTCCCACTCACCAGCTAAGAGGTTTGAGCAAAGGGCTGGGCCACAAAAACACAGAGAAAGGAAAAAAAACAAAAACAAAAACAAACACACAAACACACACACCACACACACACACCCACACACACACACCACAGAGTTTCCTGGTAACCAAAGCCCAGATGAACAGAGGGGACCTTGCTCTCCTCTGTCCCCCAGGGTGTGTGTAAAAGGAGGAGGGGGTGGTTTCCCAGCGTTGTTGTGTGTGTGTGTGTGGTGTGTGTGGAGGTTGGTAGGAGGAGCTGGATGTGCCTGTGGACTCTGATCTGAACTGATGGAGAGTAGTAGGAAGACTTCTGAAGGCTAAAGACGCTGCTTCACTGTTTGGCTCCCCCATTAAATGGGAGCAGCAGGAATTACATTTATACAACACACAGAACTGGAATAATGGTGTTCATTGGAACTTCTCTCAGTCCTTGTAATTAAATACTTTAAAAGGAAGGGTAAGGAGCTGCTAACTAAGTATTATTATTATACTATATCTCTTAGCTACTCTACCTTTGACATTTTGGTTGTTTAATTTCTGTTTACTTGTAGCCTGTTCATTGAATGTTCCATTGGTACTTATTTAAAATGACTTGTTAGCCGCTGGATCTGTTTGTGTATTGGAGTAAGTGCAGGTTGTGTGTGTGGTGCACTCGTCTTGGTGAGTGCTGACTAAAAATGGACCTGTAGTAGCGAGCGCGTGTAACGTCTCTACTCTAGTGTTGGCCCTACACGATAGATCAGCGGCAGCTCCGGTTCATTCCAACTACTGGTGGCCAGTGTGGTTAAAAATAAATTGAATCACTATATTTGTACAGTATATTCAGATTAGGGTTGAATTAAAAGAACAAAGGTTTTTGAAAGTAAACATGGTCGAACTTGGACTAGAGAAAATCTCATTGGGAAACATCCTTGTGTTGTTCACCTAAAAGTATTGAAAATATCCACAGATCTTTTTTTTTTTAAAACAGCTGTGGGGTTGTAGTAGAAGTTTGTCAGAACATCAGTTTGACCACACTTCATAACAGTACTGTGTGTTGTGGACATAGCAAGAGGACAACAGAATCATGCTTGGCCCTGTGTGCGTTTTTTGAGCTGGACCTCAAAAAATAGTACAGATGATTATACTTCGGTATTGACCTGCTTACAGTGTGTTTGTTTTCATCATAATTAATATTTCCATTGGTTTCAGTGATGGATTCAGTAGAAATGCCTCTCTTGGATTCAGTGTGGTAAGGGCTGTGTGTGTGTGTGTGTGTGTGTGTGTACACGTTTGGAGGATTATAGGGCCTTTCTAAATGGACTTGCTGATCGAAGGCTGGTGTAAGAGATTGATGTTAGGAACAATGCAGGTTTTGTGTGCTGCTGTGGCTACTTTCTTCAATTTCAGGACAGCCATGTGGTGCTAGGTGCTGTTTTTCGTGGTTGGGCAGGTCTGCTGGGAAAGCTGTTGCGCTCGTTGTCACCACCCCACCCCCCAACCAAACAACCCCCCCACAAGTTTATATATTACTTTCTTTGAAATACTGATTTTTTTTTTTAAAATACATCTTTATTTTTGCAGCCAACAGCATGCATGCAACCCTAAGCTTAAACTCTATAATCAGTGCCAAAGTGTTTGAATCTTATTAGTATTTTTTGTAGGGTCAGTCACTATAAATATTCAGAGTATAATTAGCAGCAGCTCAACAGAGCTGAATGGTGAAAATTGTAGACATCAAATTCAGAGGAGGTCAGTAGTTTTCGGACAATAGGAGGAACTCTATAGCGTAACGTTTTCAATACAAAGCTGCAAGAGTTAAGCACATCGGTTCTGGCGCTACATTAAAGAGCTGCATTTGTATACATTACAGTTTAAACGTGATTATATCACTGGTATTTCCAAATCCACAGGTTTATGGTGTTACCGGTGTATCACTCAGCCCTAAAACCTAATAAGAGCACCTTTCTTCTTTCCTCATGAGCGGCTAAAGGTTCTAACAAGATCAAAGTCATTATGTATCCCTATCAATCTGACCATACACACACAGGATAAGTTCCTGCCTATGTTGTGTGTCCTTTGATATGTATTTGTTGAACACATCAAAAGACAGTGTGCTCTTTGAATCTTCATGTCTTGATCTATCTTCATTCAAGATCGATTTTAGCATGCAAGTGCATTTACTGTTTTAGTATGATGTGTGTGTGTGTGTGTGTGTCCTCGCTTTTTGTCTGTCTGTCTGTCTGTATGTGTTTCTAATCTCTACAGTGTTGTGCCAAGTGTGGACATGACCATGCTGTTTGTCTACTCTCTTGTTTATCAACATTGTTTAGTTTCTCACATGTTTAGGTGATTCCCAGATTCTCTCTCTCTCTCTCTCACACACACGCATTTTGTCTTGACCATCCTTTTGAGGACTTTTTTCCACTAACTAATGATCACTGTAGCTAATTACTGCTACACCTACCCCAAACACTCACCTTAACATCAGTAACGTAATGGAGATCTTCCGTCTCTTTTGGTTTCTCAAATGGAAGGTGCATTTTCTGTCCAAAAGAAAATCTTGTGAGGTTTAGTAAAATGTCTACACAAGGTAAAAACGGTGTCAATTTTGTAATGTATATAAATAAAATATTTGGCAAAACGCAAAGATTGGCCCATCAGGTGGGACTCAACAGACGTGTGTAAAAGAAAAGCACCACAAAGAGAGAACAAAACCGTCAGAGTAGTCTATAGAATCCTGGGTTGTGGTGGCACAGCAGTTAAGATATTGGACTGTTAATCCCAAGACTAGAGTTTTTAGGACAGGCAAAACAAAGGCAAAGCATGGATTTTTTCCCCACTTATCCTGGTCAGGTTAACAGAATCCATGGCAAGAGCTTTTAAAAGCGACTTCTATAAATACAGGTATGCAGAGTTAACGTCAACATTATGTTCTGTGAAACAGGACGGTGACGAAATTGACATTGATCAGACATCGCTATAGTCACAGTCTTTTATGCTACTATAATGTAAATATAAAGTGTATTTTTACAAGAAAAACTGCGTTCAATGGAATACTTGAATATATTCAGAGGTACCGCTGAAAACACGAGTGGAACGCTACTATCGAACAAAACATAACAACATTTTTTATTTATTTATGGAAATCACAATAATTATATAAGTTAGCAGTAAATGTACTGCTACGACCATGTGGTATGGGAAAGCCGTAGCGCTTAAGAGGATGGTATGGTGGACCTGATACTTTTCTTTGACAGAAGATAAAATGGTGTTGTACCAGTTCCAGCCCCACACATGATTTTCAGCTTCACTCAAACTGCTTCCGTCATCAGCTCCAGCCCCATCATACCTGGGCCACTTAATGCCGATGTGCATACTTCACATTTAATCGAACTTTGACTCCATGACTTTAGTTTCGTCCCTTAGAATTTATCATCTACGCCGCCCAAGGAGGTTGGTTCCCTTTTTGAGTCCTTGGTCCTCCCAAGGTTTTTCTTCCTTATACACTCAGGGAGTTTTTTTTCCTTGTCCTCTGTCCGCCCTAGGGCTTGCTCAATTTGGGATTGGACGTAGTTATTAGGAGATAATCTAAACTTTTAAAGTTGTTTTGGAGACAATGCTCCATTGTAACAAGCGCTATATGAAATAGATCTGACTTGACTTGTTTATGGGCAGTATTACCAATACCAACACAGAAGATCATACTCAGCCTGCGAATGTGAACCAGTTTGTATGTACATATATATATATATATATATATATATATATATATATATATATATATATATATATATATATATATATAGGTTTGAGAGAATATATAAGTAGTGTGGAGGACACACAAACCAGTAATACTTACAATAGGACTTGTTACAAATAAAAATCGGAAAGTCATACACGCAAACATGACAAACCTGCATGCACAAAAAGTCTCTAAACACATCAACCGAGTTAGAACAGTCTATAGTCCAAATGTGAGCTAACGAGCAAGCGGGCACACAACTGGTAAGAGGCTTTAAAGAGAATAAGTCCCACCTCTGTTAATAGCTGTATACATCCGAAGTTAAAAGACAGATTTTCATTTCGTATTATAATTTATTCTTATTTTTAAGACCTTGGCCATTAAAGTGAATGGACGTTCATTGGATGGATGTTAAATGCTGCGTACCTGTAGTTCTCGTTACTCCTTATCAAGTCAAATATTTTTTCTAATACCACACTGCCTCTGATATAGACATGCAGATGGACAGAAATCCAATATTGGCAACGTTCACTCGTTATTTTTGCCACTACTAGTGATTTTATGGCCTGATCTCAGAACCATATTGACTTTGTATGATTGTGTAAATACTTTTGGATACCTACAACATGATGGTGATTTTTTACCACCATGAAACTGTGCTTTTTTTTGGGACGTTCCCTTTATTAAAGTTTTGTTTTAAAAAAGGTTAACCTGAGAGGTCTGTTATGTTGTTTATATTTTTATTAGTACAGAAATTAATTTGCTTCCTCTATTCTCTTGCAAAAATAATGGAAAAATATTGTGGAACGAGCCCCAGCCTAAAAAACGTATGATAATGTGATATTGCAGATCTTCCACTGCTACGGAAATTAACACCAGTGTTTGTTGGCAGTGTTTGAACAACTCACAAAACTATTATGCTGAATGTTATTAACTGGAGCAGTGTATCGGTGTATGTCAGAGCTTTTTCATCACTGTGGGCTGAATTTGAATACAGAATGTCTAGGTGCTAAAAGAGAGCTGTAGTAAGGACAATGAGGGATACATGCAGGTTTGCATGAGCCACTGATCTGCTGCAGTGGTGTTTACTGGCTGCTGACATACTATGTGTTTTAACAGCTTTCCTGTGTACTCATGAGCGCCATTACCAACTGTATAGCACTCTGTCCCTACAGGTGTCTGCCAATGTAAGCCAATGGGCTTCTTAACGGTCGGTGGCACCTGTGTTCCTCTGTGGACGCTCTTCACACCTGCAGTCCTGCTCCCCCTTCTGTTTGCTAAGCGCTCTCTTCCTTTCTCACTCCGGCCTCTGACCTTTTGCTGCTACTGTTGGGTGAAGCAGCTACAAACCCCGCTGGGTTCTTCCCTGAGACATTTGCCCCCCAGCAGCTTTTAACGGCCCATTTGCAGCTTTTATATACTCCCCTGTCCTTAGGGCTCCACAGGACAGGTCGTTCAGGACCTCCTCCTCAAAAGGCATGTTGATGCAGGAAGCCGACGTAGACAGTGGGCTTTAAAATAAAGTGACAGCGTTCCAATGGTTTAGGCTGCAAGTCATGCTGAGTTCACAAATGGAGAAAAAGTGCAGTTGGTGGTATCATTGTTCTTTCCAAACAGCCCTGTCTATTGTAGGTTTGTTGTGTTTTGGTGTTCAGGCCTTCTGAATTTGAAACTTAATAGCTCTGTTCTTCATATGACTTGTTTTATCTTGTCTTCTAACCGTAGCTACCCTTTGTTTTTCCACAGCTGTATCTAATCTAGATGAGGAGAGCAAGTGGACAGTTCACTACAGTGCACCGTGGCACCAGCAAGAAAATGTTTTCCTGCCCACATCCAGATCAGCCTGCGTGGAGGAACTCCACCGCCAAGCTAAAGTCAACCTCAAAACAGCCCTCAGAGGTACAAACTCCACCCGGAACTAATGATATGTAATGAGTACACGGTTTATCCAGTTCTTTGACCATTTGTTGGCTTGGTTGGTGGTTCTCATTATAGAGTGAATTGAAAATCATGTACAATACTGTGCAAACTGGGCTGGAAAGGTGGAAATGATATGAATGATCACATATTTTTTAATATATCCCTCTCGACTATCCCTTATATTTTGCACATTTTTTTTGTCAGAAAAACAATTCATTTA